>JBAKBP010017065.1:0-49791 GCA_037953745.1 Lithodes maja | reverse complement strand
GCGACGGCAATAACAAAGCAAGAAAGTAATAGCCTGATACGTATAAATATGAATATATAATAACAAAATATAAGTGACGCATGACAGTTACATAATAAATGACTGAATGTCATGGAAATACTGAATAATGTAATAATATGCGAAAGCAAATGACTGAAGACAAGTAAAAAGGAAAGTAATAATTATTAATAAGAAACGTATGAACATATCAAATTTGCAAATGATATGGACAATGGCACGCATGATTTAATTAGAAAGAGCTGCAAATTAGGTCAGTTAATATAACATTAGAATACACACAATCATCGTACCTTCATGAGTCACTGAAGCGGCTATCCTGCCAGCTCACACTGCCCCGGGTTGATGTGAAGTAGTCTGCCATGTAGCGACGCAACTCCTTTGCGTAATTAGTAGCCTGGTTTCCGGTCAGTGGCATGAGCGGCTCCAGCTGGTCACCATCCCTCCAAGACCCTGGCGTCACCCTGTGGGTGACTGGGTTCTCCCTGTCAAGGAAGCCAACGGGGTGGTGACTGGGGAAACGGCGACGGATGAGGTTGTGTAGGCAACAGCATGCCAGCACCACAGACTCCACTCTCTTGGGTTGCAGGGGAATGGTGGTCAGCAAACATCTGAACCTGGAAAATAGGGAGACACAAAACATGGTTATTATCAAATACATGCCTCTGCAAAGAGAATTAGTTAGCAATGCAAGTGTATAGCCTTATTAATGGCATTAACCCCACCAAAATTAAAAGATATTTACCTGTTAGCCAAGATGCCAAAGGCATTTTCCACCACCCGTCGAGCCCTGGACAACCGGTAGGAGAAGATCATCTGACCCATGTCCGTTGAGCGATGTGGGAATGGTTTGAGTAGCCAGGGTCGCATGGGGAATGCGTCGTCAGCTAACAGGAAGTAGGGCACAGGCCTGGCACCAGGGTGTAGGGGTTGAGGAGGCGGAAGTCCCAGGGTGTTGTTCTCCAGGCCGGCCCTGATAGGTGTCTGTGCAAAGACACCACCGTCAGACCCCGAACCAGTGGCACCCACATCGCAGTACAGGAACTTGTAGTCAGCATCCACAACTGCCATAAGCACAATAGAGTGGAATCCCTTGTAGTTATAGTAAAGGGACCCAGCATTGGCAGGGCAGCGAATGGCTATGTGCTTACCATCAATAGCACCAACGGCGTGTGGAAACTGCCAGCGTTCTTCGAAGAGGTCAGCACATTTCTTCCAATCTTCGGGGGTCTTGGGGCATGGCAGAATGAGAGGGTGGTATTCTTGGTAGATGGCCTCACAGGTGTCAGGAACCAGCAGTGAAATGGTGTTATGGGCGACGCGGAAATCATAGGAGAGTGTTTGATAGGAATCACCAGTCGCCAGGTAGCGCAGGGTAATGGCGAGACGAAGGGCAGGGCTCAGGGATTTCCGCCAGAAGGTGTCCTGTCTCTCTATCCTGGGTGTTATCTTCTCCACCATTTCCCAGAACATGTCCACGTCCAACCTGGTGAAGTTTCTGAAGCTGCGGTGGTCTTCGCGCATGAACTCATGCATGATATTCTCGTAGTGGCCATACATTGGCCGCCGCAGGAGCCAGTTCCGCGTCCACACTGACCTCCTCTTCCTCCTTCGTTGTTTAATGGCTATTTTCAGAGCCAACAGATCAACCTGGAGAGTTAAATCCATGGACATGGTCGCCAGGTATATGTCTATATTTTGGCGCTGGGAGGGTGTAATGAATACGTGCGCATCCATGTTGTGTGGTAGAGTGTCACCGTAGCTGTTGACGTAACGGTGGAGTCGACTGTAATGATGTTCAGCCCTGCTAGACCGCCCCTTTTTATACATCCGCTGGCCACACAACTTGTGTGTGTCGGCTTTATGCGGGTGTATGCGGTTCGACTCTGAAGTCCATCGGCTGTATTCTGGAGTCGATCGGCTGAAGTCTTATAGATGCGGGTGAAGTCGGCATGTAAAAATGACCGTTATTTTTTTTTTCGGTTCGAGTCTCAAGACTTCTCCGGAGTCAAGACGACAACGTCGGCTGTATGCGGCTGTAGTCTGGTGAAGTCCGTTGGATGCGGCATACCGAGCCAACTCCAAAAGTCGGGGGACAAAAACGCTACTCTGCTGTATTCGGCGCCCGAGTCCTGTATGTGTGAAGGGGGCATTAGACTTCTTCCACGATATCCTCAACTAAAGCTGTAGATATTATATACCTTGATTTTCAAAAGGCCTTTGACAGAGTTCCCCACAAACGTTTACTGCTAAAACTAAAAGTGCATGGAATACAAGACGGTGTGTTGAAATGGATAGAAAATTGGCTCAGCGACAGAAAGCAAAGAGTAGCCATAAACGGTAAGGCATCTAAATGGACCAATGTAAGTAGCGGGGTACCCCAGGGATCGGTACTAGGACCAATTATCTTTCTAATTTACATCAACGACATAGATGAGGGTCTCACCTGTACAATCTCAAAATTTGCTGACGATACAAAAATTGCAAATAGCGTACTCTCAAAAGAACAAGTTGACGATATGCAACACAATCTAGATAAATTGTCATGTTGGGCCCAAATTTGCCAAATGAGTTTCAATGCGAATAAATGTAAAGTACTACATATCGGATACCTAAATGAGAATCAAACTATTCGATGAATGGCACTCAGCTTAAGAATGTAAACAGAGAAACCGATCTGGGAGTAACAATATCGAGTAACCTAAAACCGAGTCAACAATGTTCAGAAGTTGTCAAGAAGGCAAACAAAATAATTGGCTTTATAGGCAGGTCATTTGAGCATAAATCCAAAGAAGTTATCCTAACCCTTTACAATTCCTTAGTCCGCCCTCTTCTGGAATACTGCGTTCAATCCTGGTGCCCTTATTACCGAAAAAATATAAACAAGCTAGAACGAGTTCAACGTAGAGTTACCAAAAATATACCTAGCCTAAAGAACAAACCATACGAAGAGCGTCTTAGAGAATTAAATCTATTTCCTTTAACCCAGCGCAGATTAAGAGGTGACTTAATGCTAGTGTTCAAAATCATCAAAGGCATCGACAATATGAACTGTAGTAAGTACTTCACTATCGACCAATCTAATTACACGCGGGGAAACGGTTGCAAAATTATTGGTAAATCTTTCAACTTCCACGAATCTAAGAATTTCTTCTTCAATCGAGTTGTCAACTTGTGGAATGGGCTTCCCCGAGACGTTATAGACTGCAGCACCGTTGATTCATTTAAACTCCGCTTAGACAAATATCTCGCATCAAACCCGTGACTGACTGCGTTTGTAAATGAATAACTTTATTTTATCCCCCCCTCAGTTACTAACCCATCTGTCCCCTACTAACTTCCTAATCCTGCCACGGACATTAGTTCCAGGGCAGTAGTTCCCTTTCCAATGTTCCCTTACCCACTCTAAACCACTGTTTGGACACTTGATCCTCAGTGTTTTGGAGGACAAGCAACCTAGAAGGGTCACTATACCTGTTGTTGCTTGATTTGCTTCCTTTGTACTCTCTCTCTCTCTCTCTGGCTTTAGTATCAGACAGGTGTTAAGTCTTTCAGAATATGATCCAAGTATCCTACTACTGACAATTGTAATATCAAAACATTTATATTTATTCAACTTCCCATTTGCCGGCTTTATACAGCTGAGGAAGATCCTCTATGACTTTAGTGCCTCCCCCACCCCTCAAAAAATAATATAAAGTATATAATAAAATTATATATACAGTATATATATATATATATATATATATATATATATATATATATAAATACTGTATATATATTTCAAATTCAAAGTTTTATTGCTATATGACAAATATACATAATACAAGAAAACATTTGAATATGAATTTTAAATATATATATATACTGTATATATATATATAATTATATATATATATATATATATATATATATATATATATATATATATATATATATATAATTATATATATATATATATAAAGGGAGTGAGACAGGTGAAGCACTTTGGGATACAACCAGCCCCCTATATCTTGCCTTCCCAAGATGCACGGTTGCCCACCCACGGCTCGAAGCAGCCATATCTCTGAAGCTGCTTGGCTCCAGTGTTTCACTGTCTTACCACCTAGACTCGGACCCTCACTCTCAGAACGCCACCTATTGAGCAATGAACTCACGAGGCATTGCCCCCTTGTAACATATTTTGAATATGGGAATATTCATTCAATGCTATTTAATCAGGGAACAGTGAGGGTATTTATTTGTGGCGTTTCGGTGGGCTTTGTGGTAATGCACTGATAATAGGTACAGCACAAATTCCATCCCAATAATATCTTCCCATTGATACATCGGGATTCGAACCTGAGACCATTGGATTACCAGTCCAGTGGCATGGCCACTCCACCACACCTCCCCTAAATATATATATATATATATATAAATATATATATATATATTATATATATATATATATATATATATATATATAGAGAGAGAGAGAGAGAGGGAGAGAGAGGGGCCCTGATTACCCTCTGCAAGCTTTCTCTAGTGTTTTTTATGTGTTTGTTGGTTTAGTTTGTTTCATTCCTTTCTAATTTTCTTGCAGCAATAATGGCTATCCTTGTTTTCCTAGTGTGAGTATGTAGGTGACATGTGGCTCCCCTTCTATCTGTGTGTGTGTGTGTGTAGGTGAATGTGGCTCCCCTTCTATCTGTGTGTGTGTGTGTGTAGGTGAATGTGGCTCCCCTTCTATCTGTGTGTGTGTGTGTGTAGGTGAATGTGGCTCCCCTTCTATCTGTGTGTGTGTGTGTGTAGGTGAATGTGGCTCCCCTTCTATCTGTGTGTGTGTGTGTGTAGGTGAATGTGGCTCCCCTTCTATCTGTGTGTGTGTGTGTAGGTGAATGTGGCTCCCCTTCTATCTGTGTGTGTGTGTGTAGGTGAATGTGGCTCCCCTTCTATCTGTGTGTGTGTGTAGGTGAATGTGGCTCCCCTTCTATCTGTGTGTGTGTGTAGGTGAATGTGGCTCCCCTTCTATCTGTGTGTGTGTGTGTGTAGGTGAATGTGGCTCCCCTTCTATCTGTGTGTGTGTGTGTAGGTGAATGTGGCTCCCCTTCTATATGTGTGTGTGTGTGTAGGTGAATGTGGCTCCCCTTCTATCTGTGTGTGTGTGTGTAGGTGAATGTGGCTCCCCTTATATCTGTGTGTGTGTGTGTGTAGGTGAATGTGGCTCCCCTTCTATCTGTGTGTGTGTGTAGGTGAATGTGGCTCCCCTTCTATATATGTGTGTGTGTGTTGTGTGTTAGGTGAATGTGGCTCCCCTTCTATCTGTGTGTGTGTGTGTGTGTAGGTGAATGTGGCTCCCCTTCTATCTGTGTGTGTGTGTAGGTGAATGTGGCTCCCCTTTTATCTCTGTGTGTGTGTGTAGGTGAATGTGGCTCCCCTTCTATCTGTGTGTGTGTGTGTGTGTAGGTGAATGTGGCTCCCATTCTATCTGTGTGTGTGTGTAGGTGAATGTGGCTCCCCTTCTATCTACTGTATGTGTGTGTGTGTGTGTGTGTAGGTGAATGTGGCTCCCCTTCTATCTGTGTGTGTGTGTGTGTAGGTGAATGTGGCTCCCCTTCTATCTCTGTGTGTGTGTGTGTAGGTGAATGTGGCTCCCCTTCTATATGTGTGTGTGTGTGTAGGTGAATGTGGCTCCCCTTCTATCTGTGTGTGTGTGTGTAGGTGAATGTGGCTCCCCTTATATCTGTGTGTGTGTGTGTGTAGGTGAATGTGGCTCCCCTTCTATCTGTGTGTGTGTGTAGGTGAATGTGGCTCCCCTTCTATATATGTGTGTGTGTGTGTGTGTGTGTGTAGGTGAATGTGGCTCCCCTTCTATCTGTGTGTGTGTGTGTGTGTAGGTGAATGTGGCTCCCCTTCTATCTGTGTGTGTGTGTAGGTGAATGTGGCTCCCCTTTTATCTGTGTGTGTGTGTGTAGGTGAATGTGGCTCCCCTTCTATCTGTGTGTGTGTGTGTGTGTGTAGGTGAATGTGGCTCCCATTCTATCTGTGTGTGTGTGTAGGTGAATGTGGCTCCCCTTCTATCTACTGCATGTGTGTGTGTGTGTGTGTGTAGGTGAATGTGGCTCCCCTTCTATCTGTGTGTGTGTGTTTGTAGGTGAATGTGGCTCGTTTTCTATCTGTGTGTGTGTGTGTGTATGTAGGTGAATGTGGCTCCCCTTCTATCTGTGTGTGTGTGTGTGTGTGTGTAGGTGAATGTGGCTCCCCTTCTATCTGTGTGTGTGTGTGTAGGTGAATGTGGCTCCCCTTCTATCTGTGTGTGTGTGTAGGTGAATGTGGCTCCCCTTCTATCTATGTGTGTGTGTGTGTGTGTGTAGGTGAATGTGGCTCCCCTTCTATCTGTGTGTGTGTGTGTGTGTGTGTAGGTGAATGTGGCTCCCCTTCTATCTGTGTGTGTGTGTGTGTGTGTGTGTGTAGGTGAATGTGGCTCGTTTTCTATCTGTGTGTGTGTGTGTGTGTATGTAGGTGAATGTGGCTCCCCTTCTATCTGTGTGTGTGTGTGTGTGTAGGTGAATGTGGCTCCCCTTCTATCTGTGTGTGTGTGTGTAGGTGAATGTGGCTCCCCTTCTATCTGTGTGTGTGTATGTAGGTGAATGTGGCTCCCCTTCTATCTGTGTGTGTGTGTGTGTGTGTAAGTAGGTGAATGTGGCTCCCCTTCTATCTGTGTGTGTGTGTGTGTATGTAGGTGAATGTGGCTCCCCTTCTATCTGTGTGTGTGTGTGTGTATCGTGCTGATAGAGCGAACGACAGAAAAAAAGGAGGAGTACTGATATACATACGCCAAGACATAGCGAAAGAAGCAAAAATGATAGCTGCAGGCTCTAATGGAGAGATAGAATACGTTATTGTATATATCAAGAAGTGGAAAATGATACTAGCTACTGTATACAGACCACCAAGATGCTCAACAGAAAACATGTTAGAGGTTATCAAAACTATCGAGTCAGAAGTAGGAAAACTGGGAAATGATAGCTGCAGGCTCTAATGGAGAGATAGAATACGTTATTGTATATATCAAGAAGTGGAAAATGATACTAGCTACTGTATACAGACCACCAAGATGCTCAACAGAAAACATGTTAGAGGTTATCAAAACTATCGAGTCAGAAGTAGGAAAACTGGGAAATGATAGCTGCAGGCTCTAATGGAGAGATAGAATACGTTATTGTATATATCAAGAAGTGGAAAATGATACTAGCTACTGTATACAGACCACCAAGATGCTCAACAGAAAACATGTCAGAGGTTATCAAAACTATCGAGTCAGAAGTAGGAAAACTGGGAAATCCCGAACCTACAATAGTGATTAATGGGGATTTCAATTTACCAAATATACAGTGGAATGAGTCAACTATATATGGGGGAACATCAGAAGACCGATCACAAGCTAATATACTATTCAAAATTATGGAAGACTTAATGCTGAAACAGATAATACATTTAGCAACAAGAAGAAACAATATTTTGGACATATTTCTCACCAACGATGAAGAAATTATAAGCGACATAAGACTCGAAGAGACAGATATCTCAGATCACCGACTTATGGTGATTGAAACAACATTGCAAGCAAGTCGAGAACCACAAAAATCTATGGCGAACACAAAAGACTTCCGATCCTTAAATTTTTTCCAGGATGACATAGATTGGAAAACCATCAACAATGAAATATCCAATACGGATTGGCATGGAGAGATGGAAGGACGGACAAGCACCGAGATGTACCAACATTTTAGTTCCAAGCTCCTGAACATATGTGTAGCGAATATCCCAAGTAAGAGACAACCACGAGAATACACAATCCCAAGAGAGAGGAAAATACTGATGAGGAAGAGGACAAAATTAAATAAACGATTAGTGGAAAGCGAAGAAGAGAATATGATAAAGCAAAAATTAGCACATATCGAAAGAGACCTCGCACAGTCGTACGACAGAGAAGCAAAATCTGAAGAACGGAGAGCTGTGGACAACATTGACAAGAACCCAAAATACTTTTTTAAGTATGCCAAGAAAAAAGCAAGCATGCGAACAACCATAGGACCACTCAAGTACAATGGATACCTCACCAGTGATCCACAAAAAATGAGCGAAGCCCTTAACCACCAGTATGTGTCTGCATTTAGTACACCAAAACTAGATACAGTGAATCAGTGGCATACAACAACACCGCCCGTAGAATCACAATTGAGCGATGTAGAGTTCGATAGGACAGATATAGAGACATCCATACGAGAAATCAACACATATGCCGCTGCAGGACCAGACTGTATACCAGCAATACTCATGAAGCAGTGTGCCTCCATTATATCCAAACCACTGCACATGATATGGAGAAAGTCGATGGATACTGGGGAAATACCTAGTCTCTTAAAACACGGACAAATATCACCCATCTATAAAAGTGGGCCGAGAACGGAACCAAAAAATTATAGACCGGTGGCTCTTACTTCACACGTAATTAAAATATTCGAGAGGATAGTTGTAAAAAAAGTAACCAAATATCTGGAGGAACAATCGCTTTATAACAAAGGTCAACACGGATTTAGAAGCGGAAGATCGTGCGTGTCGCAGCTTCTTCAACACAGGATGGATATTTTGAGTGCTCTAGAAGATGGAGATGGTGCAGATGCAATCTACCTGGACTTCTCTAAAGCTTTCGACAAGGTTGACCACTCGATCTTATTGCAAAAACTGGAACATATTGGGATTAGAGGTAGGCTACACAAGTGGATCGGGAGCTTTATCACTAATAGAAGTCAATCGGTAATGGTCGAAGGAAGCGAATCCAAGAAGTCGGAAGTGAGAAGTGGTGTGGCACAGGGGTCGGTGATTGGCCCCTTGCTTTTCCTCATATATATCAGTGATATCGACCAGAGAATACAGTACTGTAAAACAACCTCATTCGCAGACGACACTCGACTCCTGGGCATTGTGAGAAGGGAAGATGATTATAAAATGATACAAGATGACCTGAAGACGATATATAACTGGGCAGAAATGAATAATATGATATTCAATAGCACAAAATTTGAGTTATTGAGATATCGACACCCGAAGCAGGAAGTGGCCGACAAGGACTATACAACACCAGAAGGAGGAATTATAATCCAAAGCAACCACTTGCGGGATCTGGGAATAACAATAAGCGACGACGCTAGCTTCGACCATCATATTGATAATACTGTAGCGAAGGCCAGAAAGAATATGGGATGGATTTTTAGAACATTCAAAACAAGAGAACCACGTGCGTTAATGGTATTATTCAGGGCCCTGATACTACCATTGGTTGAATACTGCTGCCAGTTATGGAACCCCACAAACATCGGCCAAATCAGAAAACTGGAGGCAGTGCAACGAACGTACACGGCCCGAATCGAAGGACTGAACAACATGGACTACTCGCAGAGACTACAGCATTTAGACATGTACTCATTGGAGAGAAGAAGGGAGAGATATGTAGCAATGTACGTGTGGAAAATAATTAACGAAATGATACCAAATCTGGAAAACGAAGATGAAATTAGGACGACATACAGCAGTAGAAGAGGAAAATTGTGCACTATTCCGCGTTTAGTGAGAACAAGGATGAGCTTACAAACCTTGAAAGAGAATTCATTGGCTGTACATGGTCCAAGGATATATAACTGTCTCCCCAAGCAACTAAGAGAACACACAGGCTCTCTCTTAAGTTTCAAGACTGGATTGGACAAATTTCTACGAACAATACCCGACAAACCATCGCTGCCACACTATTACCAAACGTCCGACGGAAACAGCCTGCTACATCAAACCAGAACGAGGAACTACTGAGGGCGGCGCACCAGCGTGGCCCAGGACTTCGGTCCTAAACTACAATCCAGGAAACAACAATCCAGAATCCAGGTGTGTATGTAGGTGAATGTGGCTCCCCTTCTATCTGTGTGTGTGTGTGTAGGTGAATGTGGCTCCCCTTCTATCTGTGTGTGTGTGTGTAGGTGAATGTGGCTCCCCTTCTATCTGTGTGTGTGTGTGTGTGTGTGTAAGTAGGTGAATGTGGCTCCCCTTCTATCTGTGTGTGTGTGTGTATGTAGGTGAATGTGGCTCCCCTTCTATCTGTGTGTGTGTGTGTGTATGTAGGTGAATGTGGCTCCCCTTCTATCTGTGTGTGTGTGTGTGTGTAGGTGAATGTGGCTCCCCTTCTATCTGTGTGTGTGTGTGTGTATGTAGGTGAATGTGGCTCCCCTTCTATCTGTGTGTGTGTGTGTAGGTGAATGTGGCTCCCCTTCTATCTGTGTGTGTGTGTGTGTATGTAGGTGAATGTGGCTCCCCTTCTATCTATGTGTGTGTATGTAGATGAATGTGGCTCCCCTTCTATCTGTGTGTGTGTGTGTGTGTATGTAGGTGAATGTGGCTCCCCTTCTATCTGTGCGTGTGTATGTAGGTGAATGTGGCTCCCCTTCTATCTGTGTGTGTGTGTGTGTAGGTGAATGTGGCTCCCCTTCTATCTGTGTGTGTGTGTGTGTGTATGTAGGTGAATGTGGCTCCCCTTCTATCTGTGTGTGTGTGTGTGTGCGTATGTAGGTGAATGTGGCTCCCCTTCTATCTGTGTGTGTGTGTGTGTATGTAGGTGAATGTGGCTCCCCTTCTATCTGTGTGTGTGTGTGTAGGTGAATGTGGCTCCCCTTCTATCTGTGTGTGTGTGTGTGTGTGTGTGTGTGTGTATGTAGGTGAATGTAGCTCCCCTTCTATCTGTGTGTGTGTATGTAGGTGAATGTGGCTCCCCTTCTATCTGTGTGTGTGTGTGTGTATGTAGGTGAATGTGGCTCCCCTTCTATCTGTGTTTGTGTGTGTGTGTGTGTAGGTGAATGTGGCTCCCCTTCTCTCTCTGTGTGTGTGTGTGTGTGTGTGTGTGTGTGTGTGTGAGTATGTAGGTGAATGTGGCTCCCCTTCTATCTGTGTGTGTGTGTGTGTACAAAGTACAAAGGAGTACAAAGGAAATCAAGCAACAACAGATCTAGTGACCCTTCTAGGCTGCTTGTCCTCCAAAACACTGAGGATCAAGTGTCCAAACAGTGGTTTAGAGTGGGTAAGGGAACATTGGAAAGGGAACTACTGCCCTGCCACTAACGTGGCAGGACTAGGAAGTTAGTAGGGGACATATGGGTTAGTAACTGAGGGGAGGATAAAGTTATTCATTTACAAACGCAGTCAGTCGCGGGTTTGATGCGAGATATTTGTCTAGGCGGAATTTAAATGAATCAACGGTGCTGCAGTCTATAACGTTTCGGGGAAGCCCATTCCACAAGTTGACAACTCGATTGAAGAAGAAATTCTTAGATTCGTGCGAGTTAAAAGATTTACCAATAATTTTGCAACCGTTTCCCCGTGTGTAATTAGATTGGTCGATAGTGAAGTATTTACTACAGTTCATATTGTCGATGCCTTTGATGATTTTGAACACTTGAATTAAGTCGCCTCTTAATCTGCGCTGGGTTAAAGGAAATAGATTTAATTCTCTAAGACGCTCTTCGTATGGTTTGTTCTTTAGGCTAGGTATCATTTTGGTAACTCTACGTTGAACTCGTTCTAGCTTGTTTATATCTTTTTGGTAATAAGGGCACCAGGATTGAACGCAGTATTCCAGAAGAGGGCGGACTAAGGAATTGTAAAGGGTTAGGATAACTTCTTTGGATTTATGCTCAAATGACCTGCCAATAAAGCCAATTATTTTGTTTGCCTTCTTAACAACTTCTGAACATTGTTGACTCGGTTTTAGGTTACTCGATATTGTTACTCCCAGATCAGTTTCTCTGTTTACATTCTTAAGTTGAGTGCCATTCATCGAATAGTTTGCTTTCTCATTTAGGTATCCGACATGTAGTACTTTACATTTATCCGCATTGAAACTCATTTGCCAAATTTGGGCCCAACATGACAATTTATCTAGATTGTGTTGCATATCGTCAACTTGTTCTTTTGAGAGTACGCTATTTGCAATTTTTGTATCGTCAGCAAATTTTGAGATTGTGCAGGTGAGACCCTCATCTATGTCGTTGATGTAAATTAGAAAGAGAATTGGTCCTAGTACCGATCCCTGGGGTACCCCGCTACTTACATTGGTCCATTTAGATGCCTTACCGTTTATGACTACTCTTTGCTTTCTGTTGTTGAGCCAATTTTCTATCCATTTCAACACACCGTCTTGTATTCCATGCGCTTTTAGTTTTAGCAGTAAACGTTTGTGGGGAACTTTGTCAAAGGCCTTTTGAAAATCAAGGTATATAATATCTACAGCTTTACTCTCATCGTAGAGGTTGAGGATATCGTGGAAGAAGTCTAAGAGGTTTGTTAAACAGGAACGTTTTTTACGAAAGCCGTGTTGAGTATCTTTAAGTATGTTATTTTCCTCTAAGTGATTTACGAGTCTGTCTCGTATGACCGTTTCTAGCATTTTACATACAACTGAGGTTAAGCTAATTGGACGATAGTTACTGGGTAGGGATTTGCTGCCTTTTTTGAATATCGGTGTTACGTTGGCTAGCTTCCACTGATCAGGTATAGTTCCAGACTGCAAGGATTTATTGAATAGTAATGTCAGTGGTTTGGAGAGCTCATTCTTAGCTTCCTTTAGAACTCTAGGCGAGATTGTATCAGGTCCTGGCGTTTTATTTACTTTGAGTTTATCTAAACAATTCAATACTTCTCTCTCTGTAACGGTGATATTGCTTAGAACATCTGAATTATCAATCTGAATCGGCGATGGTGTAGGGATATCACTGAGGTCTTCTGTTGTAAAAACTGATGCAAAGAAGGTATTGAGGGCATTACTCATTTGTACTTTGTCTTTGGTGTATTCTCCTTTTTCATCGACTAACGGTCCAACAGTTGAAGTAACTACTTTTTTCTTTCTGATATAACTATAGAATTCTTTCGGGTTTGTTTTACTTTGATTCGCAATATGTAACTCTAAGGTCTTTTTACTTTGCTTAATTAACTTTTTGGCTTTGCGTCGTAGCTCTACAAATTTCACCCGTTCTTCGTCATTTTGTGAGGATTTTAATCTATCATTAGCAAATTTTTTAGCAAGCAGGCAGTTTGAAATATCTTTATTCCACCATTTGGGCTTATTATTATGGCCTGGACGCCGTATTTTCGATGGTATGCAGTCTTGCACTGCTTTTAGGTAAGTGGTTTCGAATAACTTCCAAGATGTATTTATGTCGTTATTGTTAATTAAAAAGCTCCAGTCAGTTTCTTTAAACATAGCTCTAAGTTTATGGAAGTTTGCTTTCTTGAAATTAGGGACTTTTTCGATGCTACTATTTGGTTCGTTACTAGTAAACTTTAAAGTGAAAGTTATCGTACGATGGTCGCTGTTACTGAATTCATCACCAACATTCAAATTCTCTATCAATTCTTCTTTTGTTGCAAGTACAATGTCAAGAACGTTATTACCACGGGTCGGCGTTCGAACAAATTGATAAAGCGAACTCTCTTGCAAGTTCGTATACAAGTCATGTCCGGAGTGTGAAGTAAGAGTATCGCCCCACTTGGTCACAGGTAAATTAAAGTCGCCAAAAATTACGGTATCTTGTGAGTTACTTACATCTGCAATTTGTTCGTAAATTTCTCGGTCAGTTTGCACTGATTGAGCTGGAGGTCTGTATATTAACGCAAGTATTATTTTTGTACCTTTATTATTCTTTATTAGCACAAAAGATGTGTCGACGTTCACAATTTGAGGTTTTGACACGAGGGTCGGGTTAAGACTTTCTTTGATATAAAATAAAACGCCACCTCCATTTTTATTTATTCGGCTGTTCTCAAACATTACATAACCGGGAAGTGAATACTCTGCTAAAAAGTCTCTATCTTCTGTATTGAGCCAAGATTCTGTTATGCCAATCACATCATAATTTTCTGTAAACACTAGTTCCTCTAAATCTGAAAATTTATTGCGTATGCTACGAGCGTTTGCATAGAAAACCTTTAAAGTTGCGGTTTTAGAACTCGCAGAACGTTCTTTCATCGAATTTTTGGTTCTGGTCGGATCTATATTTACATTCATGGCTGTCCTCGGTCCTCGGTCGTTATCCCTGACGGTTTTGAATTTGGGTCGTGTTGGTGGAGATTTATCCAAATTCGCGGTTCTTGACGGATTAGTATTTAATTCCTTTGTAGGTTGCCGTCCTCGCTGTCTTCGGTCCTCCTTCCTGGTTGTCCTGTGCTGAGTCGATTTCTTCTCCGAAAATCCTTCACCGCATCGTTGAGAAGACGCCCAAAACGTGCTGCTCCCACCTGGTTCAGATGAACTCCATCGTCCGAAAACAAATAGTCATCGTAGTAGAAATTGTCCCAGGTGTCGACGAATCCCACGTTCTCCTTCCTGCAGAGGTTTGCTAGACAACGATTTGTGCTGGTGGCTATGTTGTAAAATCGGCTCTCTACACCGAGCCGGGGGACGATTCCTGAGACGATGATCCTTGATGACTTCTCCTTAAACGACTTGATCAGCTGCTGGTACTTTAAAAGCAAATCTTCCGACCGGGTTCGCTGCACATCGTTGGATCCAACGTGGATGACGTACATTGTATTAGCAGGGGCCAGCTTTGATACTTCGTCAACTGCTGCAACTACGTCATCCACACCACCACCAGGGATACAAAAACGCTTCCTGGTCTTAGGTGCCCTGGCGCAAAACTCTGTGAGCTGACCACGTATCATCGAGTCTCCCACGAGCCGGACTTCTTCTATTTCCTCTTCGTCATCTGAGTCTGCGAGTATCTGGAAACGGTTTTGACACTCGGTAATCGGTATGTGTTTCCTGGTCTTGGGGCAAACGTTGTTCCTCACGACACGGAAGTTGTCTTGAGGGGGAAGAGAGTCACTATTTGTATCTTGAGTATCGGATACATCAGCTGAAGTGGCTACTGTAGGCGTTGAATTGTTGGCAGTTGACGTTGGGGCGTTGGTGGCTGCTGGAGTTGCGGTGACAATTGAAGTTTGTGGTACTCCAACGTTGAGTGTTACAAACTCTTGGAGTGATTCCAGCTTCATGGTGAGGACGTTGATCTTGTTGTAGGCTTCATCTAATTTCACTGTAAAATTCTCTCGTTGCTGGCAGAGCCGGCAGTCTTGAAGATCGATAGTAGCAAACATGGACTCACCAAACCTACCGGCGCAGTTCGCACAAGCGCGAGGCATGGTGACAGTCACTTTCTTCAGATCACTTCACTCACTTAAAAAAACAATTCACTCACTTTAAAACACTTCACTCACTTTAAAAACACTTCAATCACTTCAACCGAAAACAAATATGCTGAAATACGCAGAAATAGGTTATCAGGGGTGATAGCCTAACCGAAAACAAAAATGTTGAGATACGCAGAATTAGGCTTCCAGGGGCGATAGCCTAACCAAAAGTTTTTTTTTTAAATTGAAATACGCAATAATAGGCTACCAGCGTTGAATAGCCTAACCGAAAATAATAAAATTGAAATTCGCAGAAATAGGCTACCAGGTGTGATAACCTAACCTTAAACAAATATATGTATAACAGAATATGTAACTAAATATACAATTCACCAAATAGAGATTATATAAAAATAAAGTGTGACTGCACACAAGGAGTTAATATACTGTGTCAACAGATGGACCTGGTGTCACTGTAGCCTAGTAAAGCAGTAGCCTACTCTTTTTAGATAAAAAAAAGTGTATCAGTCAAAGGTTATTACAAGAACGTGCAAGCAACCACTAAAATTACAGATATATACTGTATAGCTACAGTAGGATACTAAATACAATATCTACAAGAGTTAATAATAAAACAGATTGGCTGGCTATAGGCTAGGCTAGGTTTGGGTTTGGTCAAAAGCTTGGCAGGTTGGGTTAGGCTAGGTTAGTTTGTACAAATACCACCCTTAGCTTAAAGTAAAATCAGTCTGAGGAGAAAAAGTCAAGAATATATCTAGGGGGAAAAGATAAATGAATGCACTTAAATTTGGTACAAAATTTGCTGGAATTTAATGTATAATCCCCCCCAAAAGGTTTGTTTACAAAATGGCGTCGGCGTTAGTCTCTGTCGGCAGGTTAGTTAGTAAACAATATTGTTTATTAGCAAATTAATATGCAAAGCTTTACTTACATACAAGGCAGTTAAATAGATACTTACTACAGTAGGTAATGGGTAAAATTAGGGGCTACGATTTTATATAAAATAGTAATAAGAGAGCGTTTGTTTACAAAGCAAAACAAAACAATAGATGGCGCTAGTGGCGCCCTGTCCGAGCAGGAGTCTTGTGATAAACACAAAGTTTATCAGTCAATACACAGCGAAATATCGTGCAGTGTTACTTACTAAGCTACAGGATGGTTAAACGTGCTCTTAACCACCTTTCATGCACAAGAATGAAGAGGATGAGTAGTTAATACTCAAATTATGATCGATATCGTGAGAGCGTTGACAGAGCGTCTGCAGCGTCTGGCGGTAGCACGGGGAGAGAGAGAGGGTGTGTGTGTGTGTGTGGTAGTGTCTGTGAGAGAGAGAGGGTGAGGGTGTGTGTGTGTGGTAGTGTCTGTGAGAGAGAGAGAAAGAAAGAGAGAGAGGGTGAGGGTGTGTGTGTGTGTGGTAGTGTCTGTGAGAGAGAGAGAGGGTGTGTGTGTGTGGTAGTGTCAGAGAGAGAGAGAGAGAGAGAGAGAGAGAGAGAAAGAAAGAGAGGGTGAGGGTGTGTGTGTGTGTGTGGTAGTGTCTGTGAGAGAGAGAGAGAGGGGGTGAGGGTGTGTGTGTGTGTGGTAGTGTCTGTGAGAGAGAGAGGGAGAGGGTGTGTGTGTGTGTGGTAGTGTCTGTGAGAGAGAGAGAGAGAAAGAGAGAGAGAGGGTGAGGGTGAGGGTGTGTGTGTGTGTGTGTGGTAGTGTCTGTGAGAGAGAGAGAGAGAGAGAGAGAGAGAGAGAGGGGGGGTGAGGGTGAGGGTGTGAGGGTGAGGGTGTGTGTGTGTGTGGTAGTGTCTGTGAGAGAGAGAGAGGGAGAGAGAGAGTGAGGGTGTGTGTGTCTGTGTGGTAGTGTCAGAGAGAGAGAGAGAGGGTGTGTGTGTGTGTGTGGTAGTGTCTGTGAGAGAGAGAGATAGAGAGGGAGAGGGTGAGGGTGTGTGTGTGTGTGGTAGTGTCTGTGAGAGAGAGAGAGGGAGAGAGAGAGTGAGGGTGTGTGTGTCTGTGTGGTAGTGTCTGAGAGAGAGAGAGAGGGTGTGTGTGTGTGTGTGGTAGTGTCAGAGAGAGAGAGAGAGAGAGAGAGAGAGAGGGTGAGGGTGTGTGTGTGTGTGGTAGTGTCTGTGAGAGAGAGAGAGAGAGAGTACAAAGTACAAAGGAGTACAAAGGAAATCAAGCAACAACAGATCTAGTGACCCTTCTAGGCTGCTTGTCCTCCAAAACACTGAGGATCAAGTGTCCAAACAGTGGTTTAGAGTGGGTAAGGGAACATTGGAAAGGGAACTACTGCCCTGAGAGAGAGAGAGAGAGAGAGAGAAAGAGAGAGAGGGTGAGGGTGTGTGTGTGTGTGTGTGGTAGTGTCTGTGAGAGAGAGAGAGAGAGAGGGTGTGTGTGTGTGGTAGTGTCTGTGAGAGAGAGAGAGAGAAAGAAAGAAAGAGAGAGGGTGAGGGTGTGTGTGTGTGTGTGGTAGTGTCTGTGTGAGAGAGAGAGAGAGAGAGAGAGGGGGTGAGGGTGTGTGTGTGTGTGGTAGTGTCTGTGAGAGAGAGAGAGAGAGAGAGAGAGAGGGAGAGGGTGTGTGTGTGTGTGGTAGTGTCTGTGAGAGAGAGAGAGAAAGAGAGAGAGAGGGTGAGGGTGTGTGTGTGTGTGTGTGTGGTAGTGTCTGTGAGAGAGAGAGAGGGTGAGGGTGTGTGTGTGTGTGGTAGTGTCTGAGAGAGAGAGAGAGAGAGAGAGAGAGAGAGAGAGGGTGAGAGGGTGAGGGTGTGTGTGTGTGTGGTAGTGTCTGTGAGAGAGAGAGAGAGAGAGAGAGAGAGAGGGTGTGTGTGTGTGTGGTAGTGTCAGAGAGAGAGAGAGAGAGAGAAAGAAAGAAAGAGAGAGAGAGGGTGAGGGTGTGTGTGTGTGTGTGGTAGTGTCTGTGAGAGAGAGTACAAAGGAGTACAAAGGAAATCAAGCAACAACAGATCCAGTGACCCTTCTAGGTTGCTTGTCCTCCAAAACACTGAGGATCAAGTGTCCAAACAGTGGTTTAGAGTGGGTAAGGGAACATTGGAAAGGGAATTACTGCCCTGGAACTAATGTCCGTGGCAGGATTAGGAAGTTAGTAGGGGACAGATGGGTTAGTAACTGAGGGGGGGATAAAATAAAGTTATTCATTTACAAACGCAGTCAGTCGCGGGTTTGATGCGAGATATTTGTCTAGGCGGAGTTTAAATGAATCAACGGTGATGCAGTCTATAACGTTTCGGGGAAGCCCATTCCACAAGTTGACAACTCGATTGAAGAAGAAATTCTTAGATTCATGCGAGTTAAAAGATTTACCAATAATTTTGCAACCGTTTCCCCGCGTGTAATTAGATTGGTCGATAGTGAAGTACTTACTACAGTTCATATTGTCGATGCCTTTGATGATTTTGAACACTTGAATTAAGTCGCCTCTTAATCTGCGCTGGGTTAAAGGAAATAGATTTAATTCTCTAAGACGCTCTTCGTATGGTTTGTTCTTTAGGCTAGGTATCATTTTGGTAACTCTACGTTGAACTCGTTCTAGCTTGTTTATATCTTTTTGGTAATAAGGGCACCAGGATTGAACGCAGTATTCCAGAAGAGGGCTGACTAAGGAATTGTAAAGGGTTAGGATAACTTCTTTGGATTTATGCTCAAATGACCTGCCTATAAAGCCAATTATTTTGTTTGCCTTCTTAACAACTTCTGAACATTGTTGACTCGGTTTTAGGTTACTCGATATTGTTACTCCCAGATCGGTTTCTCTGTTTACATTCTTAAGCTGAGTGCCATTCATCGAATAGTTTGCTTTCTCATTTAGGTATCCGATATGTAGTACTTTACATTTATCCGCATTGAAACTCATTTGCCAAATTTGGGCCCAACATGACAATTTATCTAGATTGTGTTGCATATCGTCAACTTGTTCTTTTGAGAGTACGCTATTTGCAATTTTTGTATCGTCAGCAAATTTTGAGATTGTACAGGTGAGACCCTCATCTATGTCGTTGATGTAAATTAGAAAGAGAATTGGTCCTAGTACCGATCCCTGGGGTACCCCGCTACTTACATTGGTCCATTTTGATGCCTTACCGTTTATGACTACTCTTTGCTTTCTGTCGCTGAGCCAATTTTCTATCCATTTCAACGCACCGTCTTGTATTCCATGCGCTTTTAGTTTTAGCAGTAAACGTTTGTGGGGAACTTTGTCAAAGGCCTTTTGAAAATCAAGGTATATAATATCTACAGCTTTACTCTCATCGTAGAGGTTGAGGATATCGTGGAAGAAGTCTAAGAGGTTTGTTAAACAGGAACGTTTTTTACGAAAGCCGTGTTGAGTATCTTTAAGTATGTTATTTTCCTCTAAGTGATTTACGAGTCTGTCTCGTATGACCGTTTCTAGCATTTTACATACAACTGAGGTTAAGCTAATTGGACGATAGTTACTGGATAGGGATTTGCTGCCTTTTTTGAATATCGGTGTTACGTTGGCTAGCTTCCACTGATCGGGCATAGTTCCAGACTGCAAGGATTTATTGAATAGTAATGTCAGTGGTTTAGAGAGCTCATCCTTAGCTTCCTTTAGAACTCTAGGCGAGATTGTATCAGGTCCAGGCGTTTTATTTACCTTGAGTTTATCTAAACAATTCAATACTTCTCTCTCTGTAACGGTGATATTGCTTAAAACATCTGAATTATCAATCTGAATCGGCGATGGTGTAGGGATATCACTGAGGTCTTCTGTTGTAAAAACTGATGCAAAGAAGGTATTGAGGGCATTACTCATTTGTTCTTCGTCTTTGGTGTATTCTCCATTTTCATCGACTAACGGTCCAACAGTTGAAGTAACTACTTTTTTCTTTCTGATATAACTATAGAATTCTTTCGGGTTTGTTTTACTTTGATTCGCAATATGTAACTCTAAGGTCTTTTTACTTTGCTTAATTAACTTTTTGGCTTTGCGTCGTAGCTCTACAAATTTCAGCCGTTCTTCGTCATTTTGTGAGGATTTTAATCTATCATTAGCAAATTTTTTAGCAAGCAGGCAGTTTGAAATATCTTTATTCCACCATTTGGGCTTATTATTATGGCCTGGACGCCGAGTTTTCGATGGTATGCAGTCTTGCACTGCTTTTAGGTAAGTGGCTTCGAATAACTTCCAAGATGTATTTATGTCGTTATTGTGAATTAAAAAGCTCCAGTCAGTTTCTTTAAACATAGCTCTAAGTTTATGGAAGTTTGCTTTCTTGAAATTAGAGACTTTTTCGATGCTACTATTTGGTTCGTTACTAGTAAACTTTAAAGTGAAAGTTATCGTATGATGGTCGCTGTTACTGAATTCATCACCAACATTCAAATTCTCTATTAATTCTTCTTTTGTTGCAAGTACAATGTCAAGAACGTTATTACCACGGGTCGGCGTTCCAACAAATTGATAAAGCGAACTCTCTTGCAAGTTCGTATACAAGTCATGTCCGGAGTGTGAAGTAAGAGTATCGCCCCACTTGGTCACAGGTAAATTAAAGTCACCAAAAATTACGGTATCTTGTGAGTTACTTACATCTGCAATTTGTTCGTAAATTTCTCGGTCAGTTTGCACTGATTGAGCTGGAGGTCTGTATATTAATGCAAGTATTATTTTGGTACCTTTATTATTCTTTATTAGCACAAAAGATGCGTCGACGTTCACAATTTGAGCTTTTGACAAGAGGGTAGGGTTAAGACTTTCTTTGATATAAAGTAAAACGCCACCTCCATTTCGATTTATTCGGCTTTTCTCAAACATTACATAACCGGGAAGTGAATACTCTGCTAAAAAGTCTCTATCTTCTGTATTGAGCCAAGATTCTGTTATGCCAATCACATCATAATTTTCTGTAAACACTAGCTCCTCTAAATCTGAAAATTTATTGCGTATGCTACGAGCGTTTGCATAGAAAACCTTTAAATTTGTTATTTTAGAACTCACGGAACGCGCTTTAATAATGTTTTTGGTTCTTGTCGGATCTACATTTATGTTCATGGCTGTCCTCGGTCCTCGCTGTCTCCGGTCCTTATCGCTGGTGGTCCTCGGTTGCCTCTGTGTTTTTCTTGGCGTTGGATGATTTATGTCACTGCTGCTTCTTCTCGGATGGCGTTTTTTGATCCATGGCTGCGGACTGCTTCGTGTAGGAGACGACCCATGCGTGCTGAACCCACAGGGTTTAGATGAGTGCCATCCTTGCGGAACAGAGTAGGCTGGTTGTAGAAGTTGTCCCAGAGGTTGATGAATTCAACTTCTTCCCTCAGACACAAATGTTTTAGTCGGCTATTTGTGCTGAAGGCCTTGTCGTAGAATTTGTCAGGTGCGTCGATCTTGGGGAGAATGCCTGAGATGATGATATTCCTTGACTTGTTTTTGTAGTGCTGGATCATCTTGCGATATTTCTCCATCAACTCTTCGGATCTGGTGCGCATGACGTCATTTGAACCAGCATGGATGACAAAAAGGGTATTTTCATTTGCATCCTTTGTGGTATCTTCGAAGGCTTCCACAATGTCGTCCAGTCCAGCTCCTGGGATGCAAAATCTTTTTCGTTGTTTTGGGACTCTGTCGCAGAACTCTTCGACCTGTCCTCGTAGGATGGAATCCCCAACGAGCCTGGTCTCTTCTGGTTCGTCTTCCATCTCTACCAATATCTCAAATCTGTTTGACATTGTGACTGGTAGATGAGACCTTTTCTGCGTTGGCCGTGCACCGTTCCTCACTGGTGTAAATCCGGAAACCTGTGGTGGCGGGACTCTACGTACAGGTCGGGGAGAGGAGTGGTTAGAACGGGGGGCTAACACATGAAAGGAGACAAGCCCAATTTGTCTCCGCCCGGCCGGGGATGAACCCCCGACCCCTCGTGTGTGAGACGAGAGCTCTACCTACTAGGCTACGGACTGTGTGTGTGTGTGTGTGTGTAAGAGAGAGAGAGAGAGGTGTTGAATAACGTGTAACCATTTTCGTGTGTGTGAGAGAGAGAGAGAGAGTGGTGTTGAATAACGTGTAACCATTTTCGTGTGTGTGTGTGTGTGAGAGAGAGAGAGAGGTGTTGAATAACGTGTAACCATTTTTGTGTGTGTGTGTGTGTGTGTGAGAGAGAGAGAGAGGTGTTGAATAACGTGTAACCATTTTTGTGTGTGTGTGTGTGTGTGTGTGTGTGTGTGAGAGAGAGAGAGAGAGGTGTTGAAAAATGTGTAACCATTTTCGTGTGTGTGTGTGTGTGTGAGAGAGAGAGAGAGAGAGAGGTGTTGAATAACGTGTAACCATTTTCGTGTGTGTGTGTGTGTGTGTGAGAGAGAGAGAGAGAGAGAGAGAGGTGTTGAATAATGTGTAACCATTTTCGTGTGTGTGTGTGTGTGTGTGTGAGAGAGAGAGAGAGGTGTTGAATAACGTGTAACCATTTTCGTGTGTGTGTGTGTGTGTGTGTGTGAGAGAGAGAGAGAGGTGTTGAATAACGTGTAACCATTTTCGTGTGTGTGTGTGTGTGTGTGTGTGTGTGTGTGTGTGTGTGTGTGTGTGTGTGTGTGAAGAAATGTGCAGAAAAGTTGTGTGTACCTCTCAAAATCCTATACAGATCTTCACTGGATTCCGGGATTGTTCCTGGATTACTGAAGAGAGCTAAGGTAACTTCCGTATTCAAAGGCGGGTCAAGAGGCAAAGCCGAAAACTACCGACCTATTGCCCTCACATCCCATATCATTAAAACTTTTGAGAAAATAATTGTCAAGAATATTACAAACTACCTTGAACAAAACAATAAAATGAATGATAGCCAACACGGATTTCGACATGGTAGATCATGCTTGTCCCAGCTCCTTGCCCATCATGAAAAAATTGTTAGTACACTAGAGAATGGCAGCAACATCGATGTAATCTACTTGGACTTCAGTAAGGCCTTCGACAAGGTGGACCACGGAATCCTATTACATAAAGTCCGCAATCTAGGAATAGTAGGTCGCCTTGGAGTATGGATCCATAACTTCCTGAACGAGAGAAAGCAATGTGTTGCTGTGGGTGGTGTAATTTCCCATGACTCAAATGTCTACAGTGGTGTCCCTCAAGGTTCTGTACTGGGGCCACTGCTGTTCCTCATACTCATATCCGACATTGACCAAGGTACACTCTACTCAAAACTCTCGTCTTTTGCCGATGATACCAGAGTAATGAAAGAAACTAAATCAATGGCAGATGTGGACAAATTAAAATCTGACCTTACCAAGCTATATACTGTACATGGGCCGAAACAAATAATATGTCTTTCAATAATAACAAATTTGAACTGATTAGATATGGTACAAACAAAATAGAAGAAGTCCACTATTCGGCACATGATGGCCAAAGAATAAAGTGTAACAACAAAGTGCTAGACCTAGGGGTAACAATCAGTGATGATGCCACCTTCACTACCCATATCCTAGCAGTAGTACAAAAGACACGAGTCCAGCTTGGCTGGGTATTGCGTACTTTCGGAACTCGTGAGAGCGAACCTATGTTAACCCTGTATAAGGCCTTGGTAATACCACTCTTGGAATATTGTTGCCAGTTATGGAATCCCTGGAAGTCACGAGAGAAACAAGCATTGGAAGGCATCCAGCGCTCCTTCACTAGTAAAATAGTGTCTGTGAAGGAGAAAGACTACTGGCAAAGACTTAAGTCTCTAAACTTGTACTCTCTAGAACGACGCCGAGAAAGATACTTGATCATTTATACCTGGAAAATTCTCAACAACTTAACCCCAAACCTGCTGGGAGAGGAAGAAAAGGAGTTGATAGAGATAAAAGAAAACTAACGACAGGGCGACAGGGCCGTATGTGTATTATCTGGTCAATTAACTCAAGAGCACTGACAAGAGTTAAGACACTTAAAGAAAATGCATTAGCTACACGGGGTCCAAGCTCTACAATGCACTGCCAAAAGAAATAAGAAACCAAAACTACCCAACCGTTGAAAAATTCAAAAAGGACTTGGATGATTTCCTGTCATCACTGCCAGGCCAACCAATCCTACCCCACTACTACCTCCGTGCTGCCAGCAACAGCATTCTTGACCAGCTGGCACAGAGGAGGGTAGATGGGATGTACAGTGGCGGCGCCGCAACGGCGTGGACCACAGGGCGCTAACTGAGAGCCCTCAACTACAACCACAGGAACCACAGGTGTGTGTGTGTGTGTGTGTGTGTGTGTGTGAGAGAGAGGTGTTGAACAACGTGTAACCATTTTCGTGTGTGTGTGTGTGAGAGAGAGAGAGAGAGGTGTTGAAAAACGTGTAACCATTTTCGTGTGTGTGTGTGTGTGTGTGTGTGTGTGTGTGTGAGAGAGAGAGAGAGAGGTGTTGAATAACGTGTAACCATTTTCGTGTGTGTGTGTGTGTGTGTGTGTGTGAGAGAGAGAGGTGTTGAATAACGTGTAACCATTTTCGTGTGTGTGTGTGTGTACAAAGGAAAGGAGTACAAAGGAAATCAAGCAACAACAGATCTAGTGACCCTTCTAGGTTGCTTGTCCTCCAAAACACTGAGGATCAAGTGTCCAAACAGTGGTTTAGAGTGGGTAATGGAACATTGGAAAGGGAATTACTGCCCTGGAACTAATGTCCGTGGCAGGATTAAGAAGTTAGTAGGGGACAGATGGGTTAGTAACTGAGGGGGGGGGATAAAATAAAGTTATTCATTTACAAACGCAGTCAGTCGCGGGTTTGATGCGAGATATTTGTCTAGGCGAAGTTTAAATGAATCAACGGTGATGCAGTCTATAACGTTTCGGGGAAGCCCATTCCACAAGTTGACAACTCGATTGAAGAAGAAATTCTTAGATTCGTGTGAGTTAAAAGATTTACCAATAATTTTGCAACCGTTTCCCCGCGTGTAATTAGATTGGTCGATAGTGAAGTACTTACTACAGTTCATATTGTCGATGCCTTTGATGATTTTGAACACTTGAATTAAGTCACCTCTTAATCTGCGCTGGGTTAAAGGAAATAGATTTAATTCTCTAAGACGCTCTTCGTATGGTTTGTTCTTTAGGCTAGGTATCATTTTGGTAACTCTACGTTAATTGAACTCGTTCTAGCTTGTTTATATCTTTTTGGTAATAAGGGCACCAGGATTGAACGCAGTATTCCAGAAGAGAGCGGACTAAGGAATTGTAAAGGGTTAGGATAACTTCTTTGGATTTATGCTCAAATGACCTGCCTATAAAGCCAATTATTTTGTTTGCCTTCTTAACAACTTCTGAACATTGTTGACTCGGTTTTAGGTTACTCGATATTGTTACTCCCAGATCGGTTTCTCTGTTTACATTCTTAAGCTGAGTGCCATTCATCGAATAGTTTGCTTTCTCATTTAGGTATCCGATATGTAGTACTTTACATTTATCCGCATTGAAACTCATTTGCCAAATTTGGGCCCAACAAGACATTTTATCTAGATTGTGTTGCATATCGTCAACTTGTTCTTTTGAGAGTACGCTATTTGCAATTTTTGTATCGTCGGCAAATTTTGAGATTGTACAGGTGAGACCCTCATCTATGTCGTTGATGTAAATTAGAAAGAGAATTGGTCCTAGTACCGATCCATGGGGTACCCCGCTATTTACATTGGTCCATTTAGATGCCTTACCGTTTATGACTACTCTTTGCTTTCTGTCGCTGAGCCAATTTTCTATCCATTTCAACACACCGTCTTGTATTCCATGCGCTTTTAGCTTTAGCAGTAAACGTTTGTGGGGAACTTTGTCAAAGCCCTTTTGAAAATCAAGGTATATAATATCTACAGCTTTACTCTCATCGTAGAGGTTGAGGATATCGTGGAAGAAGTCTAAGAGGTTTGTTAAACAGGAACTTTTTTTACGAAAGCCGTGTTGAGTATCTTTAAGTATGTTATTTTCCTCTAAGTGATTTACGAG
This sequence comes from Lithodes maja, assembly GCA_037953745.1. Classification (NCBI taxonomy): domain Eukaryota; kingdom Metazoa; phylum Arthropoda; class Malacostraca; order Decapoda; family Lithodidae; genus Lithodes; species Lithodes maja. Next base: position 23,628 of record JBAKBP010017065.1, on the reverse strand, counting down.
TCTGTGTGTGTGTGTGTGTGTGTGTGTGTGTGTGTGTGTGTGTGTGTGTGTGTGTGTGTGTGTGTGTGTGTGTGTGTGAGAGAGAGAGAGAGAGGTGTTGAATAACGTGTAACCATTTTCGTGTGTGTGTACTTACTCTAGTTGTACTTACTCTAGTTTTATTGCGGGAGTGAGCATGCTCGTTATTTCCCGCCTCCTATATGTGTAGGTGTTATATGTATCGTTGGAATGGCTGTGGATGTGTGTGTAGTCTGTATATTTAGCCAATTGGCGACATCGGAAACGAAGGCTTAGGGTGGATCTGTATGGTACCCTTCTCACTATAGACGGTACCGTCTCGCCCGAAGGCTTAGGTAGCCATCAGCTTAGGTGAACCATATGATACCCATCTCGCCTTGTACCATTTTTGCCAACCCCAGATGGGACGTCACAACGTCGTCCACTTATTCCAGGTACCTATTTACAGCTAGGTGAACTGAGGCTAACACATGAAAGGAGACAAGCCCAATTTGTCTCCGCCCGGCCGGGGATTGAACCCCCGACCCCTCGTGTGTGAGACGAGAGCTCTACCTACTAGGCTACGGGCTGTGTGTGTGTGTGTGTGTGTGTGTGTGTGTGTGTGTGAGAGAGAGAGAGGGAGAGGTGTTGAATAACGTGTAACCATATTCGTGAGTGTGTGTGTGTGTGTGTGTGTGTGTATGTGTGTGTGTGTGTGTGTGTGTGTGTCTGTGTGTGAGAGAGAGAGAGAGAGAGGTGTTGAATAACGTGTAACCATTTTCGTGTGTGTGTGTGAGAGAGAGAGAGAGAGAGGTGTTGAATAACGTGTACCCATTTTCGTGTGTGTGTGTGTGTGTGTGTGTGTGTGAGAGAGTACAAAGGAAGGAGTACAAAGGAAATCAAGCAACAGCAGGTCTAGTGACCCTTCTAGGCTGCTTGTCCTCCAAAACACTGAGAATCCAGTCCAAACAGTGGTTTAGAGTGGGTAAGAGAACATTGGAAAGGGAACTACTGCCCTGGAACTAATGTCCGTGGCAGACTAGGAAGTTAGTAGGGGACATATGGGTTAGTAACTGAGGGGAGGATAAAATAAAGTTATTAATTTACAAACGCAGTCAGTCGCGGGTTTGATGCGAGATATTTGTCTAGGCGGAGTTTAAATGAATCAACGGTGCTACAGTCTATAACGTCTCGGGGAAGCCCATTCCACAAGTTGACAACTCGATTGAAGAAGAAATTCTTAGATTCGTGTGAGTTAAAAGATTTACCAATAATTTTGAAACCGTTTCCCCGCGTGTAATTAGATTGGTCGATAGTGAAGTACTTACTACAGTTCATATTGTCGATGCCTTTGATGATTTTGAACACTTGAATTTAGTCACCTCTTAATCTGCGCTGGGTTAAAGGAAATAGATTTAATTCTCTAAGACGCTCTTCGTATGGTTTGTTCTTTAGGCTAGGTATCATTTTGGTAACTCTACGTTGAACTCGTTCTAGCTTGTTTATGTCTTTTTGGTAATAAGGGCACCAGCATTGAACGCAGTATTCCAGAAGAGGGCGGACTAAGGAATTGTAAAGGGTTAGGATAACGTCTTTGGATTTATGCTCAAATGACCTGCCTATAAAGCCAATTATTTTGTTTGCCTTCTTAACCACTTCTGAACATTGTTGACTCGGTTTTAGGTTACTCGATATTGTTACTCCCAGATCGGTTTCTCTGTTTACATTCTTAAGCTGAGTGCCATTCATCGAATAGTTTGCTTTCTCATTTAGGTATCCGATATGTAGTACTTTACATTTATCCGCATTGAAACTCGTTTGCCAAATTTGGGCCCAATGTGACAATTTATCTAGATTGTGTTGCATATCGTCAACTTGATCTTTTGAGAGTACGCCATTTGCAATTTTTGTATCGTCAGCAAATTTTGAGATTGTACAGGTGAGACCCTCATCTATGTCGTTGATGTAAATTAGAAAGATAATTGGTCCTAGTACCGATCCCTGGGGTACCCCGCTAGTTACATTGGTCCGTTTAGATGCCTTACCGTTTATGACTACTCTTTGCTTTCTGTCGCTGAGCCAATTTTCTATCCATTTCAACACACCGTCTTGTATTCCATGCGCTTTAAGTTTTAGCAGTATACGTTTGTGGGGAACTTTGTCAAAGGCCTTTTGAAAATCAAGGTATATAATATCTACAGCTTTACTCTCATCGTAGAGGTTGAGGATATCGTGGAAGAAGTCTAAGAGGTTTGTTAAACAGGAACGTTTTTTACGAAAGCCGTGTTGCGTATCTTTAAGTATGTTATTTTCCTCTAAGTGATTTACGAGTCTGTCTCTTATGACCGTTTCTAGCATTTTACAAACAACTGAGGTTAAGCTAATTGGACGATAGTTACTGGGTAGGGATTTGCTGCCTTTTTTTAATATCGGTGTTACGTTGGCTATCTTCCACTGATCAGGCATAGTTCCAGACTGCAAGGATTTATTGAATAGTAATGTCAGTGGTTTGGAGAGCTCATCCTTAGCTTCCTTTAGAACTCTTGGCGAGATTGTATCAGGTCCAGGTATTTTATTTACCTTGAGTTTATCTAAACAATTCAATACTTCTCTCTCTGTAACGGTGATATTGCTTAGAACATCTGAATTATCAATCTGAATCGGCGATGGTGTAGGGATATCACTGAGGTCTTCTGTTGTAAAAACTGATGCAAAGAAGGTATTGAGGGCATTACTCATTTGTACTTCGTCTTTGGTGTATTCACCATTTTCATCGACTAACGGTCCAACAGTTGAAGTAACTAGTTTTTTCTTTCTGATATAACTATAGAATTCTTTCGGGTTTGTTTTACTTTGATTCGCAATATGTAACTCTAGGGTCTTTTTACTTTGCTTAATTAACTTTTTGGCTTTGCGTCGTAGCTCTACAAATTTCACCCGTTCTTCGTCATTTTGTGAGGATTTTAATCTATCATTAGCAATTTTTTTTAGCAAGCAGGCAGTTTGAAATATCTTTATTCCACCATTTGGGCTTATTATTATGGCCTGGACGCCGTATTTTCGATGGTATGCAGTCTTGCACTGCTTTTAGGTAAGTGGTTTCGAATAACTTCCAAGATGTATTTATGTCGTTATTGTTAATTAAAAAGCTCCAGTCAGTTTCTTTAAACATAGCTCTAAGTTTATGAAAGTTTGCTTTCATTTCATTGCTTGAGAGAGAGGTGTTGAATAACGTGTAACCATTTTCGTGTGTGTGTGTGTGTGTGTGTGTGTGTGTGTGTCTAAATGTAGGTGACCAATTAAATATAAGGAAACGTTGCCAGTACAGTAAGGATTAACTACAAAGTGTGCACAATACCATCTACTCTCTTCTCAAACTGCTCTACTGAAGAACTATTTATAACTTCCATTAAGGACAGATTTATAATTGAGGGACCCCTTTCTCCGTCATGTTTAGCCCCATTGCTTTTGAGATGCTAAGACGTTCGCCCCATTAATTTGGCGGTTTAAGTACTTTCGCCCGATTTCCATCAATTTTAAGAACTTTTGTACCATTTAGGTGTCGATTTTTCCTGGCAAACGATAGCGTAATTAAAATGAAACCGGCCTTCGGACGCGACATTTTGCCACCGAACAATGTACAAATGTACCTTGAAAGGGGGTCTAGGAGGTGTAATTATAAGCATGATGGAGGTCTAAGGAACAAACTAAAAACCTCCCCTTAATCCAAATGGCACGATTCTTTATAAAAAAAACAAAAATCTTGTCCGTATTTTTGTTTTCTACATTTGGTGGTACAGAGAGCAAATTTAAAATGCAGCCATTAAAACAGTAAAGGGCCGCGTACTTTGACCTACAGCGACGGACGGCGGTGGCGGGCACGCTGTTAAAAATATCCTACAGCTCCGGTATGTGGCGGGTTTTATGAATGTGCGTCCTGTTCACCTCTCTCTCTCCCCCTCTCTCTCCTCTCTCTCTCTCTCTCTCTCTCTCTCTCTCTCTCTCTCTCTCTCTCTCTCTCTGCTTTTCACATCGTGATTTATGCCAAGATTTATGCCTATCTCTCTTTCTGCATATATATATATATATATATATATATATATATAGAGAGAGAGAGAGAGAGAGAGAGAGAGAGAGAGAGAGAGAGAGAGAGAGAGAGGAAAAGGAGAACCAGGGTGGCAACCAACAGCATCTTTATTAACAAACGTTTCGACATATCCTATGCCATCTTCATTTATCCCTATCCATGTGTTGATTTCTTCCTGGCGAGCGATAGCGAGCCTGCATTGTATGGAGAAATCTGGTTTCGCTGGACACATTTTTCTATCGAAAAATGTACAAATTTAGCTTGCTGTCAAAAATAATATATATATATATATATATGCTGGCTCGCTACCACTCGCCGGGAAAAATTTGACACCTGGATGGGGGTAAACGTCTTAAAACAGTAGGGTGAATGTGTTGGAATGGATGCCAGGAAAACAAATCGACACTTAAAGGGCACGAAAGGTCTTAATATTGACAACAAACTGCGGCGAAAGGTATTAAAATCGACAAACAAATGGGGCAAACTCCTTAAAATGTCAAAACTAATTGGGATATGCCGAGGAAGAAGGGGGCCCAGAAAAACGGAAGATATACATTAAGGAAGCGAATATAAAAGACAACCCGAGGAAAAGGAATCCTGTGGAGCGGTGTGAACCTTGAAGCCTCAGTCCAGGGTTCGAACCACTAGCTCACTGATAGCTCCGACATCTTTTATTATTATTGTTGCTGTTATTGTGATTATGGTTATGATTAATATTATTCATATAACAATAATAATAATATTAATAATGAAAATAATAAATTAATATTATTATTATTATATTTATTATTATTATTTTTAACTCTTTCAAGATACGATGACGCATTTCCTTTCTGTTTCCTGGCTATTATTATATGATTTTATTCAGATTAGGAAGGGTATATGGAAGTCAGAGAGTTAATGAGATAGTCTTCACTTTACTAATTTCCGCAGATCCTTCCTAAGCTGCATAAAATCGTCTAATGCTAGCCCGCAGAATAAACTGTATCAAGGTATCATAATCCTCAATGGGTTAGTAATTAATATATTAACTATTTCTGTACCGGCGACGTATCTTTAATTATATTTCAGTCATAATTAGACGATTTTGTGCAGCTTAAGAGGAATCTGTGGTAGTGAAAAGGGTTAAGGGGCTAGTGGCTGTTTTTTTGGTATATTAATAAATTAAGTAATGGGGCTAAACACGAGGGAGAAAGGGGTCCTGAAAACGACCCATACCCCCTTAAGTGAGATAGTTCCAAGCCTGTTAATTGCTCTAGGGTGTTTTTAAACTGAATACAATCGTCTAACAGTAGCCATAATAAAGTTAATAAGACAGCACCGACCGGTACTGAAAGGGTTAACTCCTTCAGTGTTTGAGGCCGCAGCTTGACCCTAATATTCCGGTTACCATTAGAGCATTTGTTGCAGCTTAGGAAGGATCTCTAAGCCTCAGAGGGCTAATTAACCCTTTGAAGAAAATTACGCATTTTGACGGTTTGCTCCGGCTATTATTAGACGATTTTGTACAGTTCACTAAGAGTTATATAGTTACATTGAGTTACATAGCTACGCAGACTGCAAAGACCCTGCGGTCCCTACTAGGCAGTCCGAACTAAATTATAACAAAATGTGCTACTAAGTGGAAGGTAAGGATAGCAAACAGAAAGCTCTCTCCCCATTGTGGTTGTATGTAGTAGTAGCCAGCCCTTACACCCACAAGGGGTAGGGAGGATCAGCAAGAGACTCGAGAAAGGATATACAGGTGACGGGAAAAGAACACATAACAGTTCGCCCACAAAAATCAAGCACACAAGCATTCAGAAGCACCGATCACTCATCAGCCCCAGAAATCAATGGCTTCACCTCAGATATTGTGGTTTTATTACTATCACTAATTGTATCATCCTTCGCTTTGACAGATAACACAATAATCATTCAAGTGACAATAATATTAATACAAAATATAATAAAAATATTAGAATAATAATCATCAATATCATATAAATAATAATTAGTATTCGTAGTAATAGTACTTGCATTAGTAGTAGTAGTTATGATAGTAATACAAATATTTCAATAAATAATAATATATACCGGTAATAATAATAATAATAATAATAATAATAATAATAATAATAATATATATGATAATAATAATGACAATAATAATAAAATAATAATAATAAAAGATGATATGAGCCTACTGTTGAGCTAGTAGTTCGAACCCTGGACTGAGGCTTCAGGGTTCACACCGCTCCATCTTATTATCAACAACACAAACTTTGTCCACAGGATTCTTTTTTCTCGGGTTATCGCTTTTATTAAAGGGAGATTGGCCATTTTTCTAGTCCCCCTTTTTCCTCATGCTTACCCCATTAGTTGTTTTTAAATTGTAAGACGTTTGCCCCATTAGTTAGTCGATTTTAATACCTTTTGCCTTATTTCTTTGTCAATATTAAGACCTTTCGTGCCTTTTAGGTGTCGATTTTGTTCCTGGCGAGCGACAGCGAACCTGTAATTATGGAGGATGTACACATTTACAAACTTATCTTGAAAGGGGGTCTAGGGGGTGTTTTCTTTACCTTGATGGAGGTCTACGGAGGAAACTAACCAATAAAGTTAATACATAAATATATAGGCCAAAAAACAAGCACTACCCCCTTAATATAATAAACACACAAACAACAACAACAACAACACGCACTACCCCTTTAATATAATAAACACACAAACAACAACAACAACAACAAGCACTACCCCCTTAATATAATAAACACACAAACAACAACAACAACAAGCACTACCCCCTTAATATAATAAACACACAAACAACAACAACAACAAGCACTACCCCCTTAATATAATAAACACACAAACAACAACAACAACAACAACAAGCACTACCCTCTTAATATAATAAACACACAAACAACAACAACAACAACAACAAGCACTACCCCCTTAATATAATAAACACACAAACAACAACAACAACAACAACAAGCACTACCCCTTTAATATAATAAACACACAAACAACAACAGCAACAACAACAACAACAACAACAACAACAACATGATTCCTTTTCCTCGGGTGGTCTTTTATATTCGCTTCCCTTAACCCTTTGAGGCCCGTGACGCGCTTTGACCTTAAGGGGAGATGGACCGTTTTTGTGATCCCCCTTCTCCCTCATGTTTAACCCCATTAGTTTTCAGATTATAAGACGTTCGGAACGCCCATTAGTTTGGAGAGATTTAGACTTTTTGCCCCATTTCTTCATCAATATTAAGACTTTCCGTATTATTTAGGTGTCGATTTTTTCATAGCGAGCGATAGCGAGCCTGTAATGTGTGGATTTTTTTTCTATCGAAAAATGTACAAATTTATCTTGTAGGAGAGTCTTGGGAAGTGTTTTTTAAGCTTGGTGGAGGTCTTGGGAGGAAACTTAAAATAACAAAAATAAAGATACATAAATGAACAAATTAATACTCCCTCATCTCCCCTTAACCCTTTGAGGCCCGTGACGCGCTTTGACCGTTTATTGAGGCTATCATTCAGAGATTTTTTTATCAAGATCGTATTTACCCATTTGAGTCTTAGAGTTCGATTACAAGCTAAAGCAAATCATCTAATGGTAACCAGAATGTAAAGCAAATCATCTAATGGTAACCAGAATGTAAAGACAATCATCTAATGGTAACCAGAATGTAAAGCAAATCATCTAATGGTAACCAGAATGTAAAGCAAATCATCTAATGGTAACCAGAATGTAAAGACAATCATCTAATGGTAACCAGAATGTAAAGACAATCATCTAATGGTAACCAGAATGTAAAGCAAATCATCTAATGGTAACCAGAATGTAAAGCAAATCATCTAATGGTAACCAGAATGTAAAGCAAATCATCTAATGGTAACCAGAATGTAAAGACAATCATCTAATGGTAACCAGAATGTAAAGCAAATCATCTAATGGTAACCAGAATGTAAAGACAATCATCTAATGGTAACCAGAATGTAAAGCAAATCATCTAATGGTAACCAGAATGTAAAGCAAATCATCTAATGGTAACCAGAATGTAAAGACAATCATCTAATGGTAACCAGAATGTAAAGCAAATCATCTAATGGTAACCAGAATGTAAAGCAAATCATCTAATGGTAACCAGAATGTAAAGACAATCATCTAATGGTAACCAGAATGTAAAACAAATCATCTAATGGTAACCAGAATGTAAAGCAAATCATCTAATGGTAACCAGAATGTAAAGCAAATCATCTAATGGTAACCAGAATGTAAAGCAAATCATCTAATGGTAACCAGAATGTAAAGACAATCATCTAATGGTAACCAGAATGTAAAGCAAATCATCTAATGGTAACCAGAATGTAAAGCAAATCATCTAATGGTGACCAGAATGTAAAGCAAATCATCTAATGGTAACCAGAATGTAAAGCAAATCATCTAATGGTAACCAGAATGTAAAGCAAATCATCTAATGGTAACCAGAATGTAAAGCAAATCATCTAATGGTAACCAGAATGTAAAGACAATCATCTAATGGTAACCAGAATGTAAAGCAAATCATCTAATGGTGACCAGAATGTAAAGCAAATCATCTAATGGTAACCAGAATGTAAAGACAATCATCTAATGGTAACCAGAATGTAAAGCAAATCATCTAATGGTAACCAGAATGTAAAGCAAATCATCTAATGGTAACCAGAATGCAAAGACAATCATCTAATGGTAACCAGAATGTAAAGCAAATCATCTAATGGTGACCAGAATGTAAAGCAAATCATCTAATGGTAACCAGAATGTAAAGACAATCATCTAATGGTAACCAGAATGTAAAGCAAATCATCTAATGGTAACCAGAATGTAAAGCAAATCATCTAATGGTAACCAGAATGTAAAGACAATCATCTAATGGTAACCAGAATGTAAAGCAAATCATCTAATGGTAACCAGAATGTAAAGCAAATCATCTAATGGTAACCAGAATGTCATGAAAAATACGTCATCGTGTTGAAGGGGTTAACCCGTTCAGTACCAGTGACGTCATATTCATTATATTCTGGCAACTATTAAGCAATTTCATTCAGCTTAGGAAGGATCTCTAGTAATTATAAGGCTTCAAACTATTTCAATCAACTCTTTTTAACTACCATAGGTCCTTCCTAAGCTGCATAAATATAGCTATAATAAATTATACCAGACGTCGCTGGGGCTGTATGGGTTAACCCCTTCTGTACCGGGGCCGTCCTTTTAACTATATCCTGGCTACCACTAGACGATTTCATTCAGTTTAAAAAATGCCTCCGGCAATTCACAGGCTTCGAACTATCTCACTTAACCCTTTTTACTACCACAGATCCACTATCTCACTTAACCCATTTTACTACCACAGATCCTTTCTAAACTGCACAAAATCAGAGTCAGCCAGGGAATAGGTGTGGACATTATACAGCCCATTCGTTCTAGCCCCTTTTGAGTTACATCATCAACGGGAATAAACCTTTCGTCTCATCAACTTATCACCACTTCCTAAGGGGAGATGGGCCGTTTTTCTAGACCCCCTTCTCCCTCATGTTTAGCCCAATTCTCCCTAGCAACAATTCCTTTGAGACCTCTGGTGGACACTTCTGAACTAGCGCCAGAGCTACGACTGTAGACATCACGATACCCAACACCTAGGATATTTGGTATTAAGTACGTTCGCGGTAGCGAGCCAGCATAATATATATATTTGTTTAGACAGCAACCTAAGTGTGTACATTTTTCGATAGAAAAATGTCTCCGGAGTAGCCAGATTTCTCCATACAATGCTGGCTCGCTATCGCTCGCCAGGAAGAAATCGACACCTGGATGAGGATAAAAGTCTTAAAACATTAGGCTGAATGGGTCCGAAGGGATACAAGCCAGAGCAAAAGAGAAAAGGAGATAAAGAGAAAACTAACAGGTGACCCCCCCTTAAACTGCTTTAAGCTCCGAGTGTCCAGACATTTTGACTCTAACGTACCTTGGATCTGGCTCCCGATCACTCTTTCAACTTTGGGGGAGAGGGGGGGGGGGGAGCACTTGTTGCAGGCAGCATTGTCTTTTGTATCTCTCGTGTACATCGCAAAAAAATACAAATACAAACAAATAAATTAAAATGTAAAACTTGCAAACTAAACAAAGCAACACTTGGACAAAGACAATGTAAAGGCCAAATAACTAATCAAAATACCTATGTGGAAACAAAGCAACACTTGGACAAAGACAATGTAAAGGCCAAATAACTAATCAAAATACCTATGTGGAAACAAAGCAACACTTGGACAAAGACAATGTAAAGGCCAAATAACTAATCAAAATACCTATGTGGAAACAAAGCAACACTTGGACAAAGACAATGTAAAGGCCAAATAACTAATCAAAATACCTATGTGGAAACAAAGCAACACTTGGACAAAGACAATGTAAAGGCCAAATAACTAATCAAAATACCTATGTGGAAACAAAGCAACACTTGGACAAAGACAATATATAGGCAAAATAACGAATCAAAATACCTACAGTATGTGGAAACATAAATAAATAAATAAATAAAGCTATATAATAAATAAAAGGGTTAATAAAAGCGATAACCCGATATAAAGGAATCTTGTGGACACAGTTTGTGTTGTTGATAATAAGATGTGCGGTGACCTCTCTGGAGCGGTGTGAACCATGAAGCCTCAGTCCAGGGTTCGAACCACTAGCTCACATGATGGTGGCTGCCAAGGTTAAGGCCTTGGGTACCAACAAAACACAAACAAATTTAAATTTATATGAAAACATTTCACACTGATATTTGGTATTGATAAATACGTTCAATGTATTATTATTATTAATGCTATTATTTTTATTATTATTATTATTATTATTATTATTAATATTATTATTATTCGCATGTGTGGGGAGGTTCTAGAGCCAAAAGCATTTTGTCTCATCAACTCGCTTCCTTTTACTAATTCCCTACAATCTATCTGTACACACCACAATGTTGCATCCCTCTCACTCTTCTACCGCTATTACAATAATCAGTGTTCTTCAGAGCTATGTCAGTGTATACCTCCTCCCTTACGGAGAGTAGGGGGCACCCGCCTTTCAACACACCCTAATCCCTATTCTGTCCATCTCTCTAATTCAGGAGTGAACCGATTTTCCCAGTCTTTCAACATGTAAGCTTTGGAACTCTCTCCATAAATCTGTCTTCCCTATGACTTTAACTGCTATCGTACCTTGAATTTGGCTCTCGGTCACTCTGTCCACTTTGGAGGAGACACTTGTTGCAGGCAGCTTTGCCTTTAGTCTCCTTCACTCACATCAAAAAAAATAAAAAATAAAGATAAATAAAACACACACACACACACACACACACACGTTTTCCCAGCTGCAGCAGTTAGACAAATCAACAAACATAAACAAAAGTCAATCATAATTTTGAAATCTCACATCCGGACAGAAATATTGTCAACAACGGATTGTTGTGGGAGTTGTTACTGGGTTTTCAGAGTAACAGTGAGAAAGAGAATAATAAAAGGAAAGAAGTGAAGAAAAGAGGTAGACAAAAGAAGGATATACCGGTATGGAAAATGCATTGAGAGGAGTGGTTATTTAAATTCAAATATTATATACCAGGGGATTTAAACAAATAATAATCAAGGGTAACAGGAAGAAAACTAAAGAGAACAAGTTAAAATAGAAAATGTAAATGGAGGGAGAAAAAGGCAAATGAAAACAATATGAAGTTAAAGAAGGAAGGGATAGATATTTCACCATGCCGAAGTAATAATAATAATAATAATAATAATAAACGGTTTATTAAAGAATGGCAGCCTCATGAGCTGAAAATACACATTTTACAATTTAGTGGATGAACATGAGATGTACAGATATGAGGATGGTAAGCTTAGTTTACAAACAAAATAAATAAATACAATAATGATGCATGTGCAGAATACAAAATAACCATGAGAGTAAGTGATATACAGTACATATACACATTTATTTACTTACTCATATACAGAACAACACAAACATACATACATACAGAAACTGTTTTGGTATGGTCCGGTAAAGAGGGTGCAGGTACTACAATGGGAGGTTAATCCTCGGTAGTGTAGGTGTGTGTGTGTGTGTGTGTGTGTGTGTGTGTGTGTGTGTGTGACAGAAGGCGAAATATGGAAGAGCTGGGCGTTCTATTGTTAAGGGTGGAAATACATGGATGAAGATACGCGAACACTTAATAATAGATAATGCTTATGCATAGATTATTTTGTAATCAGAAGTTGCGCTAGTGAGCAATATGTACTCGCTCATATGTACGTATACTTACATACATATGTGCATATGACCATATAAATACACGTACAGTACATATATATATTATATACCTTATATTCTCAACCGGGCTCGAACCATTGACAACACATACACACAGACATACATAATTATACATAAATATATGCACATTACATGCTTATATGCTCTTCTCTTATCCTACCTGATACTCTCAGCCGGGCTCGAACCACAAACAGTATACACTATAGACACATATATATATACATAAATAACGCATACATACATACACATATACGCACACATACATACACATATACTGCACATACATAGATACATATATACACATATACATAAACAAACTCAAGCAAATACATACATAAATTATATTCTAATACACACACGCACACACACTTATGCATATATTATTAAAGGTGGGCGCGTATATAAATTATGGTGTGACAGGCCGTTATTACACATTATTAATAATATTAACAATGGTTGCGATAGGACTATTTTTATATCTGTCAGTTCTTGCTCTTATTGGTTGGAGTGTGTTGAAATGACGAGCTGCACGTGTAGGTCTAGGGGCGTCTGGTAAGTTTCTGTGTCGTGGGTGAACAAGCAGCTTAGATGCAAACTGTTTGAGTGTGTTGTAGTGGTGGGTTGAGAGTGCAGGTATGCTAAGGGTGGTGAGAGCTTCCTCGTACCCTGTGTGTGTGTGTGTGTGTGTGTGTGTGTGTGTGTGTGTGTGTGTGTGCAGGAATGCCAACACTATAATTTTTATGAATAAATTTACCATTTCGAGATCCCAAGGTTAAGGCCTTGGGTAAAGAGTTCCTTAGTAATGAATGGGTTTGAATGAGACACTTTTAAAGGGAATATATATATTCATTGTTTTTTTGTTTTTTTTTCAAACCTTTGTTTATCAATACCAAATATCAGTAGTTTTCTACAGTGGTGCGCGGCTAGTCCATCCACTAACCTGCTTCACCCAGTGAGCAGTACGGATTTGTATAAGGTTTACTCCCCTAGACAGGTTGCCGACCAAGGCTGACGAATCCCATCCACCCGGATGGGTGGTATTGATTTATCAATACCAAATATCAGATCCCAAGGGTTCCTTAGTGTTTATGTTTAGTTTTTAGTTTTTATGTTTTGTTCAAACCCAAGACCTTGTCTTCATCCTCGGGCCCAGACTCCAGACATGTAGAACATCTTAAATGTTACCAAGTTTGGGAAGTTTAATGGAATTGTTGTGTGGATTTCACAAGGTGATGGCCTCAACACTATCTTTTTTATAGTATAGTAACTGGAATTATAATATAGGAACTGGGGAACCAGTATGTGTAAATTGCGTTACTTCTGATAATAATAATTAAGGAATAAGCAATAAGAAAGTGCTAATAGGTATCAAACAGCAGGTTACAGTTAGAATATAGAATAACTCACACTTCACACTGATTTTTGGTATTGATAAATACGTTCAATGTAATTCACACTGATATTTGGTATTGATAAATACGTTCAATGTAATTGAACGTATTTATCAATACACTGATAAAGGAGTGTCTGTGTATAACTAGGGGTGTGGAGTCCAAGGGAGTACAATTACTACAAAGATAACAGTCCATTATAATATTCAACTCTCAGGAATATATGCCATCACACCTCAGTGACCTCACTCTCACTAATTAAAAAAAACATGTTATAATTCTGCACACCGTTTTAACTACTCCATTACCAAGCTTCACATTTAGTTCACCGTCACTACCATTCGCTAATAATAATAATAATAATAATAATAATAATAATAATAATAATAATTTAATGAATAATTAAATGTAATTAAATTTAAACTTCAGTTGTTTTATTTCGAATTAATTGCGTGTAGGCTAATTGTTTTAATTTGAGGTTCAGTTGTTTGATTTGTGAATTTGAAGAATTATTAGGGGTGAATCGTCTGAATTTAATTTACTTAATTTAATTTAATTTTTATTTAATTTAAGTAATGGTCAGGAGTGATGTTGTTGATGGTAGCCAAGGACTACCTAGCTCGTATACCGTGCGAGTCTACAAAGACTCTAACACGGACACCGTGCAGGTCTACTTGGCATGTTTCACATGTTCGCACCCAGTCAGGATACATCCTGACGACGTAAACAGACTAAAACACACATAACACATAACTGTACAAGTCTGACCAAGTCCGAGGACTCTTGCACCTCTAGCACCTTGACTCCACCAAGAACACCTCTCCTAACTACTACCTACTAGTCTACTTTCAATTATTTAAATGAATGAATGAATGAATGAACATTGAGCGTATTTATCAATACCAAATATCAGTGTGGAATGTTTAACCTTGGCTACTGTTCCATGATTCGTGACACCACCCAGGGCCCGGCCCCCCGGACGATGACCTTTCTCACTTTCCGGCAGCTATGGTCTATTGTCAGGTATGTGAATATCAGTGATGATTTGTGTATATGAATTTATTTATTTATTTATATTTATTTATTGAAGGTATGGATATGGGTGAAGCTAATGTAAGTAATGTAAGTAATGAATGGGTGAATGATATGTGAAACTAGTGGATCAAGTCATCACTTTACTAGAGTTCTGGCCTGGCTACTGTTCCATGATTCGTGACACCACCCAGGGGGCCGGGCCCCAGATGACGACCTTCCACACTTTCCGGTAGTGACAGTCCTTCCTCGTTCTGAGATGATATAGTGTTACACCCCCCACCCCCCAAACCAGCCGCGGTGTTCGTTGTGTATATCGGTCTAGAGAACAAGGGGGAACAACTGCTCTCTGATCCAGGAATGAAACCTATCTCAGAGTGGAACTACAGCTGCCTGATCTAAGCCCAACTCACACCGCAGGCTGGTATATATCCCATCCAGGTGATCAACCTGGATCAGCATGGTGTTGGTGACCCGAATGATCAGTTCTGGTCACCCAGTCCCACCTGGTGATCACTCCAGGTCAGCTAGGGACACCAGTTATCACCCAGTTAAGGGCAGCAACTAGGTGTTTTTTCCCAAAGCAAGGGACACCAGTCATCACCCAGTTAGGGGCAACAACTGGATTTGTTCATCACCGGATTATTAGTCCGGGTCAGAATTCGGTGGCCACCTAACCAGTTAACAAACGTCTACAGTCGCATGTCGGGTTCCCTCAGAGGCTCGAACTGCATCCCGAGCGGTGAGAGGCGTTAGCCTGTACCCACTCGCCCGTGTCAACTGGCTGATTATATATAAAGTATTTGGTATATTTAAGCATACTTATTATAATTATTATTATTAGTATTATTACTACTATTATTATTATAATTAGTAGTAGTAGTAGTAGTAGTAATATATATATATATATATATATATATATAATATCGGTATTTTATTAGTGTTACTGTATTGTTACGGTATTAGTATTGTTATATTATATTAGTATATTGTTATATTAGTATATATTATATATATTGAAGTAATAAGAATTATTGCTAATTTTATTTAAATTAATATTATGTTGTGATGGTAGTAATGCTAATGTGAATAAGAATATCTTAACATATTTGAATAAAAAAGTATTTCAATACACAATTACCATGAATTATATATCAATACCGCAAATTAACCCTTTCACGCACATATGACGCAGAGGTTGCCAGATTAGCAATAAGAAATAGAGTTCTCTCACTCTTATAATTACCTCGCCAAAATTAGTTTTCTGCCCACAGATAACTCAAAGACAACTGCAGAGGTTGAAGTAACTAAACTAAAGGTTTCTAAATACCCCTGGTGGTAACAAAGGCTTTAAAGTATCCCTAACAGGCTCAAAATCGCGTCATATGTCGGATGGTTAAAAACACACTATAATTATGTATACAAAATATAAGCCTTTGTCGTGAGTGTTGTTGTAAAACAGATACAACAATATAACAAGATGTATCTCCAAATGTATCTCCAATTATTATACCTCAACCGTCGATGCCGACAAACATATATATATATATATAGCCCAGCAATGGGGTATGTGCCTGAGTATATACATACATACATACATACAGTACATAAATACAATACAAATGCGCTAAAGAACAAAAACACGTATTTGAAGAGGTTAAAATTGATATCTGTCGTCAAACAAGTAATTTAACACTTAACACCTTACGAGCGGCCTATGCGGTTTATAATATGTAGCCACCAGCGGGGTGTTTTTAGCCAAAATAGGGCTGTTTACGTGATCATTTTCATGCCTAAATAAGACCCAGAACGTAAAACAAGTAACTATCCCTGAAAGGGCATAAACAGAGCTTTCGAATGACACCATAACGATCCTTTTATGATGGCTAGTTTTCTTGCAAAAACCGTGCAACGCGAGTGCAAAAAGCATGTAATTAGGCACTTTCCCCATACAATTCCATATATAGCGAGTGAGAGAGGGAGGGAGGAGGTGGGATTCGTGTCAGTATGTTCGCCGCGGTGGTCTGGAGCAGTCATACGCTCGCTACTCTCCTGCCACCACTTGTCTCTCTCTCTCAGCAACATTACGTCTGAAATTGCCACACGACCTATGTCGAGCGCCGCCACATAGTCCACATTTATTATACTCGACTTATGTGGTGCGCCGACATTTAGGGGTTAAAGAGCGGCCTATGCGGTTTATAATATGTAGCCACCAGCGGGGTGTTTTTAGCCAAAATAGGGCTGTTTACGTGATCATTTTCATGCCTAAATAAGACCCAGAACGTAAAACAAGTATCTATCCCTGAAAGGGCATAAACAGAGCTTTCGAATGACACCATAACGATCCTTTTATGATGGCTAGTTTTCTTGCAAAAACCGTGCAACGCGAGTGCAAAAAGCATGTAATTAGGCACTTTCCCCATACAATTCCGTATATAGCGAGTGAGAGAGGGAGGGAGGAGGTGAGATTCGTGTCAGTAGGTTCGCCGCGGTGGTCTGGAGCAGTCATACGCTCGCTACTCTCCTGCCACCACTTGTCTCTCTCTCTCAGCAACATTACGTGCTGAAATTGCCACACGATATATGTCGAGCACCGCCACATAGTCCAGCTTTATTTAACTCGACTTATGTTGCGCGCCGCTAAAGAAGGGTTAAAGCCCAAGACAAATATTTGCTGGGCTTCAGTTCATGACTGTTTGAAACATAGTGGGTGGGAGGGTGTGGAGAAGCGGAAAATACTCCTATGTGAATTGTTTACTTGGGGTGGTTAATGGGTTGACTGTTAGTGAGTCACCCAAGCATAGCTCAACACCCGGTTCAATACTCCGGGTGGAAACATTTTTTTGTTTCTACATAACATTTGATTAGTTTACTTTATCGTATACAATAACTTCCTTTAATGCATGTATCATTATACTGTACATGTATTGAACATAACTGTTTATTGTAATTATATATGTTCACCAACCAACTTTACTTCTTAACTCAATTAATTAAATCAACAAATACATGTGGCACTCCAAGGACTCACACCGAAATTCCGCGCATTTATGCATTACGCTATCAAGAAGGTATAACAACTATAATATTATTGGTATTTATAGTAGTGATAACAATATTATTAATGCATTTTACAACACTGCTACTACCGATAATTACAATATTTATGGAAACAATAGTAACATTATTACACGTGAAATTACCAAGATAAAATATGCAATTACAGTATGAATAATAATAATAATAATAATAATAATAATAATAATAGTGATAATATTCATAACAATACTAATTTAATAAATATAATATAAATATTAATATAACTGTATACAAATAAATAAGATGTGTTATATATAATGTCATTAATGGTAAAGTTGATAGTTAACGAGCTTTAAATGCAACTTGTTAACGTATTTATAACGTTATTACCGCTACTCTAATCAGTAGAAGGAAATAAACTATAGGAAATAACACAAAACTATAATCTGTTTCTTTTCAACTGACGCTAAATTGACAAGTTCCCATCAAGATTTCTCATTTATTTTGAAGATTTTGGAGATATGGTGCTAAGTACATACACTTGGTCTGTATATGAAACAGACAAAATGGTTTCTTATTTTTTCGTTAGCTATCGAGAAATCAGTTGTTAAGGGATCCAGTTTACCGTCAGATGAAATTAAAGAGTGAGGAACGATAATGAACAGTTATGTCAGCTCAACAGCTGTATATCAAGTACATTTAGGTTACTACATTTGTCACCTTCAGTGTTATTAGGTGTTGTTAGGTTTTTTGACCAGCTCACAAAAGTGTATCTTCTCCGAGTATAGTAATATTTAAGGGTAGGTTTTTAGTTTGTGCCCTAGACCTCCATCAAGCTTAAAACTATAACCCCCCTCCCCCCCCCCCCAAGACCACCTTTCAAGATATATGTGTACATAAAGTAAAAAATAAATAAATAAATAAATAAATAAAAATGTCCACCCGGAGTATTGAACCGGGTGTTGAGCTTTGCTTGGGTGACTCACTAACAGTGTACCCGTTAACCACCCCAACTAAACAGTTCACATAGGACCATATTCCGCATATTGTATTGTACTGTACCTTAGCTAGTATACAATACACCGAAAATTCTCTATTCCAAACCGATTATCCCGAATATACTATAGTTTTCCTAGCTATGACAAAACATGTCATACCTACCAATTATCACCATCCATACAACTGAGCCACAACCAATACAAAATACTCAAACTCTCAATATAAGTGCCATATTGTGCCAACATTTTAGACATTAAAAACGCCGAAATCCAACGTAATTCTACTCATTCATCCTAATATATATGATTAATATCCAGCCAAGATTATTAAACATAACGAATACTCATCAAAAACAATGTGGCCTGCATGGGGATCGAACCCACGACCTTCGCGTCATCAGCACGGCGCTCTAACCAACTGAGCTAACAGGTCAACAAACACCATTGCAGAGAAAGGAACAGGCAATGATTCAAGCAGTAAGCGTTATTCTAGTGTACCTTTGGACTTACAAAGGGCCGCTCTTGGGCAGTATGGTCAACTAGAATGAACTGATCTAAATGACCCGCAAGCAGGACAAAAAATAAAAATGCATATTTGTCACAGTTCGTTGAGGGGGGGGGGGGGGGGGGTTGCAACAAACTACTCTTGGGTGGTATGAAGTTGGTGGGTTGTAATAATATATTATAGATTATTTTGTCTAACCTGTTTTTGTAATTAACTATAAAATCAAAATGGCATATCCAACTGTGCAATGAGTTAGGGCAGCGCTACTATTATCACTACTACTATCATCACTACTACAGTCACCATCATCACTACTACTATAATATTATAAAGGTTAATCTCGAGATAGTCCTGAGTATACAGAAATGGTTGAATCAAGAAGTAAGTTTAAGCAAGCAATAAAACAATGTAAGCAACATGAACATAATGAAATATGTAAGTCTATTGTTGATAAGTTTTGATTGAAAATTAAGGAACAGTTTTGGAAGGAAGTAAAGATCAAAAGAGGTAAAGACAAAACTACAATGATCATTGTATCAACTATACTATCATTGATGGTTATTCGGATCCTAATGAAATTATAAACATATTTTCTAATATGTATTTAATGGATATCGATAATCCTGAATTAATCGGTAAACAAGTTTGAAAGGAAATGGAAAGAAGGTAGGAAAATGAATGTTGTAACCTCGCATATATCATTGAAGCGAGCCATTTGTATATTAAATCTTTGCGTTGGGCATGATGGATTACACTGGCGTTTTGTGAAGAATGCAACAGATAACTTGTCCTGAGTCCCTTGTTCAAACCACCATCTCAACAAGTCCGGCCTATATTATTATTATTATTATTATTATTATTATTATTATTAAATCCCTTGAAGCCAGATCCATAGTTTACGTAAACAAGACCGTATTTTTCCTTCAAGATAACCCTATTACTGGATGTAACCCCTTCTGTACCGATGACGTATTTTTATTTTTTATTCTAACTTTATTGAGACGATTTTGTGCAGTTTAAGAAGGATCTGTGGTAGTAGAAAGTGTTGTGTAACATTGTTTGAAGCATGTTAATGGCGGGATGATCTTTTTTAAACTGAATAAAATCGTCTAACAGTAGCCGGTATAAAATAATTATGACTTTAGGGAGTTTCAGAGAGATGTGGATCGTGGAATACATAAATGTTGATAAGCAGAAGTTCTGAAATGTGAAGAAGAGATTGTTAAATCATGAGCGCTAACAGTGCTAAAGGGGTTAAACCACTGACCTATCTCCCAGTATATATATATATATATATATATATATATATATATATATATATATATATATATATGTGTTTCTAGTCTCTCAGTGGGGATCGAACCATCGACCATCAGAACGATAGCCGACGCTTAATCAATTACACCACGGCAGTCTGCCGTGGTGTAATTGATTAAGCGTCGGCTATCGTTCTGATGGTCGATGGTTCGATCCCCACTGAGAGACTAGAAACATTTAGTGGCTCACGTGTATTTGTGATATATTCTCAATATATATATATAGTTATTTGCACATGTACACTTTAAAATAACAACACTCACGGATAGGGTCAGGAAGGAACTTCATCAGGAAAACTGTCTTGAAACACTCACCTGAAATACAAAAGATAGAATTATTGTAAAACAAATGACACTATAATTGCTTAACATTTTGTAACTAATATTATTTCCTGCTAGTATATGTGTAGTATATTTCCTGCTAGTATATGTGTAGTATATTTCCTGCTAGTATATGTGTAGTATATTTCCTGCTAGTATATGTGTAGTATATTTCCTGCTAGTATATGTGTAGTATATTTCCTGCTAGTATATTTGTAGAGTATATTTCCTGCTAGTAGATGTGTAGTATATTTCCTGCTAGTATATTTGTAGTCTATTTCCTGCTAGTATATTTGTAGTATATTTCCTGCTAGTATATTTGTAGTATATTTCCTGCTAGTATATTTGTAGTATATTTCCTGCTAGTATATGTGTAGTATATTTCCTGCTAGTATATGTGAAGTATATTTCCTGTTAGTATATGTGTAGTATATTTCCTGCTAATATATGTGTAGTATATTTCCTGCTAGTATATGTGTAGTATATTTCCTGCTAGTATATGTGTAGTATATTTCCTGCTAGTATATTTGTAGTATATTTCCTGCTAGTATATTTGTAGTATATTTCCTGCTAGTATATGTGTAGTATATTTCCTGCTAGTATATTTGTAGTATATTTCCTGCTAGTATATTTGTAGTATATTTCCTGCTAGTATTTTGTAGTATATTTCCTGCTAGTATATTTGTAGTATATTTCCTGCTAGTATATTTGTAGTATATTTCCTGCTAGTATATTTATAGTCTATTTCCTGCTAGTATATTTGTAGTATATTTCCTGCTAGTATATTTGTAGTATATTTCCTGCTAGTATATTTGTAGTATATTTCCTGCTAGTATATTTGTAGTATATTTCCTGCTAGTATATTTGTAGTATATTACCTGCTAGTATATTTGTAGTATATTTCCTGCTAGTTTATTTGTAGTATATTTCCTGCTAGTATATTTGTAGTATACTTCCTGCTAGTATATTTATAGTATATTTTCTGCTATGGATAGTGGACACATTAATTATGATTTAGGTTAAATAGGGTCTATTATAGTAGGTTATAGACTCGGATACTGTGACTCCGATACATTCACCGCTAAAAGTGCTCGTGTGACCCAGGCTTAACTGCTACAGGTTGTATCTATCTCAAAACAAAACAGTCACACACAGACAAAATAAAGATCCGTCAAAATGTCTAGACCCACGGAGCTTGAAGCAATTTATGTCGTAGGACAGATAGATTGAGGGAGAGAGTTCCCAAGGTTACTTGTTGAGTGGACAAACAAAATCGGTTCACTTATGGATTAGAGAGTTGACAGAATAGAGGTGGGAATGTGTTACAGTGTCCTAGTAAATAAGAGTCCTGAGGAATTACACCGGGACAACTGAGATTTGAGACGGTGATAACTATTAAAGGAAATCCATGAAAATCTACATGATAGCACATTATTATCCTGACCATTTTATCACAACCAAAGACATGATAACAACTGTAAAGTATACAGTTTACTTTGTATATCTGATAATAATGTATTAATAATAAGGGACCTGGTATTAGGACTGGTTTTGAATAGTCTTTCGTTTGACACCCTGACACCCTGTCGTATACGATACCCATCTCACCTTGTAACCGATGTGTATTAATCAATACCAAATATCAATTTGGTATTGATAAATACGCTCAATGTAATATCAGTGTGGAATGGTTTCATATTATGTTCCACACTGATATTTGGTATTGATAAATACGCTCAATGTAATATCAGTGTGGAATGGTTTCATATTATGTTCCACACTGATATTTGGTATTGATAAATACGCTCAATGTAATATCAGTGTGGAATGGTTTCATATTATGTTCCACACTGATATTTGGTATTGATAAATACGCTCAATGTAATATCAGTGTGGAATGGTTTCATATTATGTTCCACACTGATATTTGGTATTGATAAATACGCTCAATGTAATATCAGTGTGGAATGGTTTCATATTATGTTCCACACTGATATTTGGTATTGATAAATACACTCTATGTAAATATCAGTGTGGAATGGTTTCATAGATATTTGGTATTGATAAATACGTTCAATTATATTGCTAGGTATCTACAGACAATTTTATTCAGCTTAGGCATAACACTTATATTTCTCTATTTTCTATATGTCCATCTTTCTTAATCTTCCGCATAACAATGATTCAACAATATACTAGTTTGGTAATATATATATATATATATATATATATATATATATTGATGAATACGCTCAATGTAATGAAAAAAAATATATATATATATATTTATCATAACCTGATCACCTTCCAAAGTTGAAAAACCTCGTCAGCAAATAAGCAAATATTACTAATTGATGTCATCGAAAACCTACAAGAAACAGTTAAAACCTAGTCCCACGTTCAGTTTCCTAGTGTAGTAATCGATCCGGAAAACGGAGAATGATGCTGATTTGTTTTCATTTTTGGCTATAATAATATTGAAATGGGCAACTTTTTTCACCAATTTTCGTTGTCCAACATTATTACGGCAATATGGAATTACATGAAGGGATAGACATTACATTGAACGTATTTATCAAT
>JBAKBP010017064.1:0-49796 GCA_037953745.1 Lithodes maja | reverse complement strand
GCATGAATGATGGCACAAAAGAGAGAGAGGTTCTGGAAGTGTTAGTGAATGCCAGGCTGGATGTATGTGGAATGACAGAGACCAAATGGAAAGGTTCAGATGTGAGAGAGTGGGAGTGTGGAATGGGTGTGTGTGCTGGAGTGAGTGAAGGAACAGCGAGAGAAGGTGCATGTTTGTTTGTAAGTAGCAAATGGAAGGAATGTGTAAGAGAGTATGGGTCTGTGGGTTCAAGGATTGTGTGGGTGAGAATGAAAGTAGGAATACAAACGTGGGTGATTGTATGCGTGTATGCCCCGACAGAGGATATACTTGAAAGAAAGAAAGAGGAGTTCTGGATGAATGTGGAGGCGTGCCTGGAGAAGTTTGACAAGAACGAAAGAATATTTCTGATTGGGGATATGAATGGTAAGGTGGGTGATAGGAAAGTTGAGGGAGTGGTGGGAGGGTGGGGGGTACCATCAGAGGTGAATGGGAATGGTAGTGCACTTGTGGACGTATGTGTGGGGAGGAGGCTGTGGATAGCCAACACCTTCTTCCGACACAGAATGATCCACAGGTACACGTGGAAACGGATGTTGACGATGAAGGATAAGACAGTGGTGGAACGAAAGTCATTGATTGATTATGTATGTGTGGATGAACGAATGAAGAAATCTGTGATGGATGCTAGGGTGTATAGGGGTATTGGAGGGGGTCTGTCTGATCATTATGTAGTGGTAGCTAAGGTTAGGATACAAAAGAAGTGGGTGAGGAGAGCGGGAGGGAGGCGAGAGGAGGGTGGAATGGTGAGGAGGGTGGAGAGGTTGCAGGAGGAGGAAGTCAGGGAGGAGTACAGGAGAGCAGTGGAAAGACGACTAGGTGGGTTCGACCTGGAAGTTATGGAGGAAGTGGAGGAGATGAGCAAGGTGTTTAAGGATGAGATCTGTGCAGCATGTGAGGACGTGTGTGGAGTGAGGAGAAGAGGGAGGGGAGTGAAAGGTACAGCATGGTGGACAGAAGAGGTAAGAATAGCTGTGGAAGAAAAGAAGAAAGCATATAGAGAGTGGTTGGGTAGTAGAGGGAATGAAGATTCCGAGAGACAGAAACGAGCGAGGTACGTGGAGAGTAAGAGGGTGGTGAAGAGAGTAGTGAAGGAAAGTAAGAGAAGAGTAGATGAGGAATTTGGAAGGAATCTGAGTGTAAAATGGAGGGAGAGTAAGAAACTGTTCTGGAAAGAAGTCAAGAAAGTTAGGGAAGGTAGCAAGGGAAACAGTAAGGGTGTGAAAGATAAGAATGGGAGAATGCTAGCCGAGAAGCAAGAGAGAGTCGAAAGATGGAGGGAATACTTCAGTGAGTTGCTAAATGAAAGGAATGAAGAGCCAGCAAACATAGCTGGATATGGTATGGGAGGGAGAAGAAGAGAAGTAGTGGAGGAGGAGGTGGGGATCAGGAGGTCAGAAGTGTGGGAAGCCATGAAAAGAGTGAAGTTGGGGAAAGCACCAGGAACAGATGGAGTGTGTGGGGAAATGTTGAGGTATGGTGGTGAGATAGTGATAGAATGGGTATGGAAAATGTGCAAACTAGCATGGGAGAAGGGGAGTGCACCCGATGACTGGAAGACTGGCATAATAGTCCCCCTATATAAGGGCAAAGGGGAAAGAGGAGTGTGTGGTAACCACCGAGGAATATGTCTTCTAAGCGTAGTAGGGAAGGTATACAGTAGGGTAGTGATTGAGAGAGTGAGAGTGAGAACGGAGAAATGGATAGGCGACGAGCAGGGAGGCTTTAGGAAGGGAAGAGGATGTGTAGATCAGATTTTTACCCTGAATTGTGTTGTGGAGAAGTATCTGGAGAAGAAACAAAAGGTGTATGTTGCCTTTATGGACTTGGAGAAGGCCTATGACAGAGTGGATAGAGAAGGTTTGTGGAAAGTACTTAGAATATACGGAGTAGAGGGCAAGTTGCTGAAAGCAGTGAAGAGCATGTATGAGGGTGCAAAGGCGGCAGTACGTGTGGAGAGTGAGCAGAGCGAGTTCTTTGACCTGAATGTTGGTTTGAAACAGGGGTGTGTGATGTCCCCGTGGTTGTTTACTGTATATATGGATGGAGTTATGAAAGAAATACTATCAAGAGCAGTGGATGTTGGTGTATCGCTGAAAAGGGAGGGAATTGAGTGGAAGCTACCTATACTGCTGTTTGCGGATGATACAGTTCTGATGAGTGATAATGAATGGGAGTTGCAGGGTCTGGTAAATGAGTTTGGAACAGTGTGCGAAAAACGGAATTTGAAGGTAAATACGGGGAAGAGCAAGGTTATGGTCTTCGAAAGGGGTGAAGTCACAGAGTGTGAGGTGAAGCTGAACGGTCAGGCTATGGAGATCGTCAACTCTTTTAAGTATCTGGGCAGTGTGTTGAGTAAAGATGGGACTATGGATGAAGAGGTGCGGGAGAGGGTACAACAGGGGAAGAGGGTTGTAGGAACGCTAAAAGCAGTAACAAGAAATAGGGTGGTCAGTATGGAAGTGAAGAAGTCCTTGCATGACAGTGTGGTAATCCCGACACTGACTTACGGAAGCGAAGCATGGACGTTGGTTGAGAGACTCAGACCAAGAGTGAGAGCAGTGGAAATGAATTACTTAAGGAGTGCGTGCGGAATTACATGGAGGGATAGACAGACTAATGAGGAAGTAAGAAGGAGGTGTGGTGTGGAGGTAGATGTGCTGGAAAGTGTGAAAAGGAACAACTTGAGATGGTTCGGCCATATGGAACGTATGGAAAGCGAGAGAATGACTAAGAGGGTGTACGAGAGCGAGGTGGAGGGACAGAGGGGGAGAGGTAGACCGAATATGAGGTGGAAGGATGGAGTGAGGAACTACATGAATGAAGGCGGTGCTGGTTGGGGGGAGGGGCGTCGACTGACTGGGGACAGAGGTGCATGGGGGCGGTTCGTTCGTGGCCACCCCTTCGGGGATCACGGCGTCAGGCAATAGATAGATAGATAGATAAATACCAGAATATATTTGAATATTTCCATATTACTGTGCTATTTTTTAAAACTTATTTAAAATTACTGTGTACTTACATGTCGCAACACTATCTGCTCTGATGCATAAGGTGTTGATTTTCGGTGTGAGCGTCCTGGGTTCGAATCCACGGACTGCCACATGTGTTTGTAAATTTCATTAATCGATTTTAGGAGTAGAGTTGGTTGTTGGAAGGAACATAATAATATTATGATCTACAATCTTCAGAAAACTAGGAAAGTAGAAAATTGCTATGAGGTGCCGTTGTAAAGGCTCATCCCTCAATACCTTCACCTGACCTGATGATATAACTGTGTAATGGTTTAGATGCTTATGTTCTGGGTGTGGTGTCCCGAGTTCGAATCCCAGGAAGACCACATGCTTTCATTAGTTTATTCAAGTACATTGGGGTCTGTAATGGATGATTAATGTTAAGAACGGGGTGTTACTTACAAATAGTATTTACCCCTTCTGTACCGGCGACTTTGTATTCATTTAAGGGGGTATTATTCGCTTTATATGAACCCCCTTCTCCCTCATGTTTAGCATGTTAGATTTTGAGGTTTTAAGATTTTCGTGCTGTTAGTTTGTCGATTTTAAAATCTTTCGCCCCCTTTCTTCGTCAATGTTAAGACCTTTCGTACCATTTAGGTGTCGATTTTTCCTGGCGAGCGATAGCGAGCCTGTAATTTAAGAAGGAATCGGCCTTCGGCCGAAACATTTTCTACCGAAAAATGTACACATTTATCTTGAGTCTATCTTATGTCAAGGGGGTGCTTTTTTAAGTTTGATGGAGGTCTAGCGAGGAAACTCAAAAATAAATAAATTAACAAATACATAGATAAAAAAAAAAAAAAAAAACAAGCAGTATAAAAGCAGTATTAAGCTGAATAAAAACGTCTATTAGTAGCCAGTATATAATGAAAAAGGACGGAATTGGTACTGAAGGGGCTAAGTAGTTCCTCGAGGTAGTACATAGTTTGTTGACTGTCTATCCATCCATCCTTCCATCCTTACTACCTTCCTCCCTCCCTCCCTTTCTTTCGTTTTTTTCTTTCTTTCTTCCTTTCTTCCTCCATCCATCCCTCTCTTCCTTCCTTTCTTACTTCCCTGCCTCCCTACCTATTTTCCTGCCTGCATTCCTTCCTTCCTTCCCTCCTTCCTTACTTCCCTCCCTCCCTACCTATTATTCTATTATTCTACCAACTATTCGATGAATGGCACTCAGCTTAAGAATGTAAACAGAGAAACCGATCTGGGAGTAACAATATCGAGTAACCTAAAACCGAGTCAACAATGTTCAGAAGGCAAACAAAATAATTGGCTTTATAGGCAGGTCATTTGAGCATAAATCCAAAGAAGTTATCCTAACCCTTTACAATTCCTTAGTCCGCCCTCTTCTGGAATACTGCGTTCAATCCTGGTGCCCTTATTACCAAAAAGATGTAAACAAGCTGCAACGAGTTCAACGTAGAGTTACCAAAATGATACCTAGCCTAAAGAACAAACCATACGAAGAGCGTCTTAGAGAATTAAATCTATTTCCTTTAACCCAGCGCAGATTAAGAGGTGACTTAATTCAAGTGTTCAAAATCATCAAAGGCATCGACAATATGAACTGTAGTAAGTACTTCACTATCGACCAATCTAATTACACGCGGGGAAACGGTTGCGAAAATTATTGGTAAATCTTTTAACTCACACGAATCTAAAAATTTCTTCTTCAATCGAGTTGTCAACTTGTGGAATGGGCTTCCCGGAGACGTTATAGACTGCAGCACCGTTGATTCATTTAAACTCCGCTTAGACAAATATCTCGCATCAAACCCGCGACTGACTGCGTTTGTAAATGAATAACTATATTTTATCCCCCCCTCAGTTTCTAACCCATCTGTCCCCTACTAACTTCCTAATCCTGCCACGGACATTAGTTCCAGGGCAGTAGTTCCCTTTCCAATGTTCCCTTACCCACTCTAAACCACTGTTTGGACACTTGATCCTCAGTGTTTTGGAGGACAAGCAGCCTAGAAGGGTCACTAGACCTGTTGTTGATTGATTTCCTTTGTACCTCTCTTCCTGCCTGCCTTCCTTCCTTCCTTCTTTCCTCCCTCCCTTTCTTTCTTCCTTCCTTCCTTCCTTCCTTCCTTCCTCTCTCCCTTCCTTCCTTCCTTCCTCTCTCCCTTCCTTTCTTTCTTTCTTCCTTCCTTCCTTCCTTCCTTCCTTCCTTCCTTCCTTCCTTCCTTCATCCCTCCCTCTCTTTCCTCCATCCTTCCTTCCTCCTTCCTTCCTTCCTTCCGTCATTCCTTCTAGTCAATTCATCATAGTTATGCCACAAAGCTTGACATCTGTCCTCTGTAACTAACAAAAAGGCTAGAGTAAATGGTTGTAGACTCTGATATCATAGTCTCTATCCCACTCGTAAATATTTGTGGACTTCACCTATTTCTAATTATGAAAGTATATGTTATTAATAAAGTTTGCTATAAATCAACTACAAAACTATTTATACTATTTATTGAAAAGAAAGATCTATCCAAAAATCAACCCAGATAGTTGTAATTGCATACAGAACAACATAGGGGGTCCGCGATTTCTTATGTGTGGGCTAGAGACTATGGTATCCGAGTGTACATTTCCTCACCTATTCCCTGACTGACTCTTCCCAAATGGTAGACATATTTCCTCGATTACCTAGTCGTTTTTTTTAGTTATGAAAGGTAGGGGGTCTGGATTTCTGGCCTACCTATTGTATAGTGAATAAAGGTAGAATTGGTATTTTATAAGGCTCCCAGTTACCAAATTCGTCTCAGTAATCGCGATCTTATTAATTAAATTGTTACTCGACTTTCTGGACCAAAATAAAGCAACTAAAAGGCAATATATTAGACACAACACCGCACTTGATTGACAATAATGGAGATAAAATTCACGATACTTTATCAAAGTTAAGGCTCTTCAAATAAGCGTGGGAACAATTTTTTCAGATCACAGACGAGGAAAATCAACAATTTGATAATGAAAATGAGAATTTAGTAAATACATATCTCGGCCAAAACCTACACCGACAATCTCCAGATGAACTTATTGATATTACCTCCCTCGATAATGACAATATACTGACAAGAACAATCACGGTGGACGAAGTAAAAAGAACATTAAGTCAAACAAAAAATAATGCTCCAGGTAGCAGCGGAATCAGCAAACAGGTACTGGATGAATGCTCTCCTCGCACACTCACCTACCTTACTCACATCTTCAATGCTAGTCTGGCCTCAGGATATTTTCCGGACAAGTTTAAAAAGGCTATAATAACGCTGATTCCTAAAGAAGGAAAGCCTGCAACTGACCCAAGGAATTACCGTCCAATTTCGCTCTTGGAAACCCCGGGCAAACATTTTGAAAAGATAATTAACAAAAGACTACTATACCACGTCGAGACTAATAACTTACTAAAACCAAACCAGCATGGGTTCAGAGCCTCAAAGAGCACAACAACAGCTATCGCAATGACTTATGAATACATTGCACAAAACATAGAAAAGAGAAACCAATGCACAGTGGTCCTCCGAGATGTTAGCAAGGCCTTTGACAAGGTGTGGCATGGAGGACTGAAATATAAATTGCTCCATCTTGGTTTACCAACATGTTTAGAAAAACTGCTATGCAATTTCCTTACCAACCGATCAGCAAAAATTAAACTTAACAACAACTTAAGCGAAGAAATACCACTATTAAGTGGTGTACCACAAGGAAGCAATATCTCTCCCACTCTATACATAATATATACCTGTGACCTCCCAGACTCAAGATTAGGTAATATAGACATCATATACGCAGATGATGTAACACAAATAATAAAATATGAAGGTAAATCCAAGAGGATTATGGCAGCAAAAATAGAAGCCGAAATCAAGCGGATTAATGACTATGAAAAAAAGTGGAAAATAAAGACAAACCCAAATAAGTTTACAATAGTCCCAATTGCTAAATTCAAGCCAGAGGATATAGTGGTCAACGGTGAGGTACTAGAACAGAAGAAAGAGGGAAAATCCTAGAGCAAACTATTAACACCAGAGGCATAGTTCCGCACATTAAAGACAGAGTACGGAGAGGGAAACAAGCACTTGGCGAGATCTGGAAATTCTATGACCTACCTTTCAACATTAAACTCTACCTGATAAAAACCTTAGTACTGCCTATAATTCAATACCCACCTGTACCACTACATACATTAAGTAACACACAAATGTATGAACTTCAAAAAATTCAAAACAAATGCCTAAGATTCGCACACAACGAACAATATCCCTATAACCACAATACTGAAGAACTCCACAACCTATCTAAAATATCGCCTCTCAATATTACATTACATAATCGAGCCAGAAGAACGTGGGACAAACTAATACAAAACAACGAACCTCTATGTACCTACCTTCAAGAAAACCAAGGGAGACACATTCATGCCTGGTTCCCAAGCTCACTATGGACAATAGACAGAGGGGAACCAGCGCCGAGGTATACTAAATGATAGGGAGCATTACTTTGTATATAACATTTATGATCAGCATATGATCTTTATGAACTTCCATTTCATGAAATCTCATATATCGACATTATCCTGCTCTTTCACTAAACAATTCCTACTCCTGTTTTATTTTTGTATTGAAATGTTATTAATCTTAAGGCTTCCCTTTTATCCTTTGAATCTTTAGTACATTGATTTTAAAAATTAAATCAACTTTATAAACTTTCCTTTATGTAATATCTCGTTACACTTTTATTGAACTTTTAGTAAGGTTTGTCAATCTCATGACTTCCTCCATCCATTCAGGTCTTATCTGATTTTACCCTGTAACATATTGTGCATCAGCAAAGTTGTGACATAGAGGTGAGGAGGTGGAGGGGACCGCTAGGTACCCCTCCACCCCCTCCCCTCCTTGGGCACCAAATTGTTGAACTTTTAGACAGGTTTGTCAATCTCATGACTTCCTTACGTTATTTCATGTCTTATTGGATTAGCCAATGCCTTGTAACATATTGTGCTTCAGCAGAGTTATGACATAGAGGTGAGGAGGTGGAGGGGACCGTTAGGTACCCCTCCGCCCCCTCCCCTCCTTGGGCACCAAATTGGCAGCCTCCCTCCTCCCCCTTGCCTATTTACAATTAGAAGATAGAGAAAACTGAGCTATGGCTGGCAAAGATAGTTAAACATCTAAACAAAAATTAAGAACTGTAGCAATGCAGACCGCCTGCAAACTTTACACTCTTACTATATTTCCCTCACTTCACCCTCTTTATCTTCTACTAATAACCTTATTTCCCATAATCTTTACTATCCCAAACCTTGACCAAACCCTTGATCCTTACCCCATATATTTGTTGATATCTCATAAGGTTATGACATGGTGCCTTATAGCCTAGTGTGTGAATATTTGTTTTTGTAAGTGAGTGTGCATTGTTTGTTTGTGTTGCGTTGTCCCTATTCGGGCTCTGTCTCGAATCGGCCACCGCCAGTAAAAAAAAAAAAAAAAAAAAAAAAAGATGGGGAATGGGCCTGACCAAATAGATAGACAATATAGATTATTTCAATATAGGTAGGTTAAATAAACAATGTATTACATGAGGGTACGATATAACATGTTATGAATATAGGGAAGTTGAGAAGTAATTATTTTGATCACTAACCTCTTCCATCATATTCTGGAAACTGTTCGACGATTTTATTCCGCTTACGAAGGACATCTACCAATTAAAAGGCTACAGACTGTCTCGATTAGTCCTTTTAGCTATCATGTATCCTTCCTAGGCTTCATAAAATCGTCTAAATGTAGTTGAAATACAATTAATAAGACGTCACCGGTATTGAATGAGTTAAGGGGATAGTGGCCATTTATTTGGTCTACTTATTCAGTTATTCATATATTTGTTAGTTTCCTCGCTAGACCTCCATGAAAAGAGTGAAGTTGGGGAAAGCACCAGGAACAGATGGAGTGTGTGGGGAAATGTTGAGGTATGGGGGTGAGATAGTGATAGAATGGGTATGGAAAATGTGCAAACTAGCATGGAAGAAGGAGTGCACCCGATGACTAGAAGACTGGCATAATAGTCCCCCTATATAAGGGCAAAGGGGAAAGAGTAGTGTGTGGTAACCACCGAGGAATATGTCTTCTAAGCGTAGTAGGGAAGGTATACAGTAGGGTCGTGATTGAGAGAGTGAGAGTGAGAACGGAAAAATGGATAGGCGACGAGCAGGGAGGTTTTAGGAAGGAAAGAGGATGTGTAGATCAGATTTTTACCCTGAATTGTGTTGTGGAGAAGTATCTGGAGAAGAAACAAAAGGTGTATGTTGCCTTTATGGACTTGGAGAAGGCCTATGACAGAGTGGATAGAGAAGGTTTGTGGAAAGTACTAAGAATATACGGAGTAGAGGGCAAGTTGCTGAAAGCAGTGAAGAGCATGTATGAGGGTGCAAAGGCGGCAGTACGTGTGGAGAGTGAGCAGAGCGAGTTCTTTGACCTGAATGTTGGTTTGAAACAGGGGTGTGTGATGTCCCCGTGGTTGTTTACTGTATATATGGATGGAGTCATGAAAGAAATACTATCAAGAGCAGTGGATGTTGGTGTATCGCTGAAAAGGGAGGGAATTGAGTGGAAGCTACCTATACTGCTGTTTGCGGATGATATAGTTCTGATGAGTGATAATGAATGGGAGTTGCAGGGTCTGGTAAATGAGTTTGGAACAGTGTGCGAAAAACGGAATTTGAAGGTAAATACGGGGAAGAGCAAGGTTATGGTCTTCGAAAGGGGTGAAGTCACAGAGTGTGAGGTGAAGCTGAACGGTCAGGCTATGGAGATCGTCAACTCTTTTAAGTATCTGGGCAGTGTGTTGAGTAAAGATGGGACTATGGATGAAGAAGTGTGGGAGAGGGTACAACAGGGGAAGAGGGTTGTAGGAACGCTAAAAGCAGTAACAAGAAATAGGGTGGTCAGTATGGAAGTGAAGAAGTCCTTGCATGACAGTGTGGTAATCCCGACACTGACTTACGGAAGCAAAGCATGGACGTTGGTTGAGAGACTCGGACCAAGAGTGAGAGCAGTGGAAATGAATTACTTAAGAAGTGCGTGCGGAGTTACATGGAGGGATAGACAGACTAATGAGGAAGTAAGAAGGAGGTGTGGTGTGGAGGTAGATGTGCTGGAAAGTGTGAAAAGGAACAACTTGAGATGGTTCGGCCATATGGAACGTATGGAAAGCGAGAGAATGACTAAGAGGGTGTACGAGAGCGAGGTGGAGGGACAGAGGGAGAGGTAGACCGAATATGAGGTGGAAGGATGGAGTGAGGAAGTACATGAACGAGGGCGGTGCTGGTTGGGGGGAGGGGCGTCGACTGACTGGGGACAGAGGTGCATGGGGGCGGTTCGTTCGTGGCCACCCCTTCGGGGATCACGGCGTCAGGCAATAGATAGATAGATAGACCTCCATCAAGCTTAAAAAAACACCCCCTAGACCACCCTTCAAGATAAATGTGTACATTTTTCGGTAGAAAAATGTACAGCGGTTCCTCTTAAAACTACAGGCTCGCTATCGCTCACCAGGACAAAAATCGATGGCTCGAAGGCCTTAAAATTGACAACGAAATGGGGCAAAAGGTGTTGAAAATCACCAAACAAAAGGGCTGACCGCCTTCAAATCTCAAAACTAATGGGGCTAAACATGAGGGAGAAAGTGGTCCAGACAAACGACCCATCTCCCCTGTGAATGGATGCATGGCTATTATAATATAAAGTATCCCCCCCCCCCCCCCACACACACACACACACAGCCCGTAGCCTAGTGGTAGAGCTCTCGTCTCACACATGAGGGGCCGGGGGTTCAATCCCCAGCCGGGCAGAGACAAATTGGGCTTGTCTCCTTTCATGTGTTAGCCTCAGCTCACCTAGCTGTAAATAGGTACCTGGAATAAGTGGACGACGTTGTGACGTCCCATCTGGGGTTGGCAAAAATGGTACAAGGCGAGATGGGTATCATATGGTTCACCCGGGTTCACCTAAGCTGATGACTACCTAAGCCTTCAGGCGAGACGGTACCGTCTATAGTGAGAATGGTACCATACAGATCCACCCTAAGCCTTCATTTCCGATGTCGCCAATTGGCTAAAAATACAGACTACACACACATCCACAGCCATTCCAACGATACATATAACACCTACACATATAGGAGGCGGGAAATAACGAGCATGCTCACTCCCGCAATACAACTAGAGTAAGTACAACTAGAGTAAGTACACACACACATAGCCACTGTCACACGAGCATTTTTCTAACATAATTTTGGAGCAATTCTCGTCTTAAGGGGGGGATGGGCTTCTTTATTTGCTCATTTATGTATCTATTTAATATTTGTCTAGTTTCCTCCCTAGAACTCCATCAAACTTAAAAAAAACACCCATTAGTTCCTCTAAGAACAAATTGTATATTTTTTGATAGAAAATGTCCCTGCCGAAGGCCGGTTCCTCTAATATTACAGGTTTGCTATCGCTCGCCAGGAAAAAAATCGACACGAAATCTTCATATTGAAAAAGAAATGTGGCAAAAGGTCTTCAAATCACCGAACTAATGGGCCGAACGTCTTAAAATATGAAAACGAATGGGGCAAAACATGAGAAAGAAGGGTGACTCAAAAAACGAATCGATCTCCTCTTAAATCAGCGTTCAATAAACACAGGACAGTAATTCTCCCTATCAGTTCACCTCAGTCGTTCCATTTATATTTATTAATGATCATTATTGGTAATCTTCATAGCTTTTGCATTATTTACTAAATTTAATTAATTAATGTACCACTTAATGCAGTATGGTTCATATCAACTGACGGTTAATTGCAACGTTCCCATCAAGATTTCTCAGTTATTTTGACATTTTGTAGTGAAATATGGTGCTGATTATAAAAACTTGGTCTTAGTAGACAGTAGTTTCATATTTTTCTATTGAGTATCAATAAATTAGCTTCTAAGGGATTCAATTTATCGTCAGTTGAAAAGGAAGAGTTCAGTTTACATTGTTTATTAGTGAGGTTGGTCCTTTGAGATCTGTGCTCCATAAAATGTTCTTCGCTCTTGTATAAGCATTGAGGGGAGATGGGCCGGTTTTCTGGACCACTTTCTCCACCATGTTTAGCCCCATTAGTTTTCAGATGTTAAGATGTTTGCCCCATTAGTTAGTCGATTTTAAGACCTTTCGCCCCATTTCTTCGTCAATATTTAGACCTTTCGTGCTATTTAGGTGTCGATTTTTCCCTGGCGAACAATAGTGATCCTGTAATGGAAGAATTTTCTACCGAAAAATTTACAAATTAATCTAGAAGGGGGATCTAATGGATGTTTATTTTAAGTTTGATGGAGGTCTAGGGAGGAAACTAAAAAAAATAATGAATACATGCACAAATTGACCAAAAAGTGAACCATCCCCCCTTAAGCTATTCATTGTACAGTTGGGTCCAGTACATGATTAGATTGATATCCAGTATTCGATAAATGGATATTTATGGTGGTCATATGCTGTACCTTTAACTGTCTTTATGGTGTAATGGTTATAGCGTGTAAGTTCTGTATGTGGTATCCTAGGTTCGAATCCTGGGAGGATCACATGCTTTCATTAACGGTTCATTTGGACGGTTATGGGTGTTAAGAACGATGTTAAAAATAATGTGTATAATTCTTGTTAGTTTTGGCCGAGTGGTTATGGTGCCCGACTCTCCCAAATATACCTGAAGTGAGTGGGTTCGAATCCTGGTCAGGATACCTCTCTCCCAACCTGTCGTACATTATCATTAGATATATGTAATACATTGTATTGACTTTGTATATTAAACCCTTCTGTGCCGGCGACGTCATTTAACTTTA
Source organism: Lithodes maja (assembly GCA_037953745.1). Classification (NCBI taxonomy): domain Eukaryota; kingdom Metazoa; phylum Arthropoda; class Malacostraca; order Decapoda; family Lithodidae; genus Lithodes; species Lithodes maja. The sequence continues at coordinate 36,887 of JBAKBP010017064.1, read as the reverse complement.
TTCTGGCTACTATTAGGCGCTTACATTCAGTTTATAAAAGGGTATCCAGCAATTAACAGTATGTATGTATGTATGTATGTATGTATGTATTTGCTCAGGCCCAATCCCCACTTTTCCTATTTTGTATTTTTATTTTCTATTTTACTCTATTTTATTATTTTGTTTGTTTTTATTTTCTTGGGGGTGGCCGACTCAAGACAGAACAAGAACAGGGAAAACACAAAACACAAGACAGAACAACGAACAAACAGACAAAACACAAAATTCACACACATCTTGGTCACCCAGGAGAACACCCGGAGACCTTGGTCACCAAGGTCGCTCCAGCACTCCCCCGGCCCCCGACCACCCAGAGAGGCTCCGATCTCGGCAGGCAGATATGCAGCAATTAACAGGCTTCGAACTATCTCACTTAACCCTCGCTACCATCACAGATCCTTCTTAGGCTGCACAAACTCGTCTAAATATAGCTATAATATAATTAATTAAATAAACTTACAACACCAAACACCTCCCAATGAAAACATGTGCTCCACCCGGGAATCGAATCTGGGTTACCACATACAGATCTTAAACATTCAAACCATTACACCATCAAAACAATTAAGTATATAGCTAACATTAAAAGACGTCGCCGGTCCAGAAGGGATTAACTCGATCAAGACCTGAATACGCATTTATTTTCCGTGTACTGGCTATTCTTCTTCTTCTTCTTCTTCTTCTTCTTATTATTATTATTATTATTATTATTATTATTATTATTATTATTATTATTTTATTCAGATTATGAAGGACGTCGGAGGGTTTATTGTGATATTCCTTTTTGTGGACCTCCTTCTCCCTCAGGTTTACAATATTAGTTTTGACATTTTAAGACTTTCGTTCCATCAGCTTGTCGTTTTATGGCCTTTCTCCCCATTTCTTTGTCAATATTAAGACCTTTCATGCCATTTAGGTGTCTATTTTTTCCTGGCGAGCGATAGCGAGCCTGTAATTTTAGAAGGAATGGGTAATTTTCTACCAAAAATTTTTACAAATATATCTTGTAAGCGGGTCTAGGGAGTGTTTTTATAAGCTTGATGGAAGTCTAACTAGGAAACTCAAAAATAAATATAAATACCGGTATATACTGTATTTTTTTTTCTTTTTTTCTATTTGATTGAGGGAGGCAAAAGGCAGAACTGCCTATAGTGAGTGCCTCCCCCATAGTTGAAAGAGTGACAGGGCCAAAATCAAGGGACGATCGAGCCAAAATGCCTGGACACACGGAGTTTGAAGCAATTTAAGTCATAGGTAGAGGGAAAGACTGATTCTGGGAGAGAGTTCCAGAGCTCAGCTGTTGAGTAGCAGAAAGTTTGAGAGTAATGTTTCACTCTTGGGTTGGAGAGTTGCACAGAGTAGGGGTGGGATTGAGTTGCAAGACGGGTACCACGTGCCCTACGTAAAGGAGGTGGTATGCACTGGGAAAGCTCTGAGGAACACTGATTATTATAGTAGCGATAGAATAGCGAGAGAGATGCAACATTACGGCGGAGAGAGAGAGATTGCAGAGAGTTGGTGAGTGGATGGGAGTTAATGATACGAAAGGCCTTCCTTTCAACTTTGTCTAGGAGAGTGGTATGAGAGGAACCTCCCCACACATGTGAACAATACAAGGACACACTATGCCCCTGTACAGAGCAAGAAGCTGTGCTGTGGAAAAGAACCCCCTGAGGCGGTTGAGCACACCCAGCTTCTGGGAGGCTGCCTTAGCAAGACTGGTAATATGGTCCTTCCAAATGAGAGCAGAAGAAAAAGAGACACCAAGAATATTGAGAGAAGATGAAGGGTTGATTTTTGTATTGTTGAAGAATAAGGGATAGTCCGCTGGGAGATCCTGACGGGTAGATAGATGGAGAAATTGGGTTTTGGAAGCATTAAAGGTAACAAGGTTTTCTCTGCCCCAATTGGAGATAGTATTTAGATCAGAATTTAAGAGTTCTATGGCTTCATTACATTTGTCGCTAAGGGATTGCTGGCTGGGGCGTTATGAAAAACTAATGGAGTAGTGTAAGGTTGAGTTGTCTGCGTATGAATAGATGGAATTAAGTTAAGATCATTTATAAAAATTAGAAAGAGAATAGGAGATAGGACGGAGCCCTGAGGAACACCGGAGTTTATAGGGTGAGGAAGTGAACAATGGCCGTCCACAACCGCGGCTATGCAACTGCCAGGAAAGGAAATTAGAGACAAAGGCACAGATGGAGGGATAGAAACCGAAGGAGGGTAGTTTAGAAAATTAAAGATTTGTGCCAGACTCTATCGAAAGCTTTCGATATGTCTAGTGCAATAGAAAAAGTCTCACCGAAGTCCCGAAAGGAGGATGACCAAGAGTTAGTAAGATATGAAAGAAGATCACCGGTAGAGCGACCCTTAACACTTAAAGAGCGGGGCCCGACTTAAGTCCGTATCTAAAAAGCAGCAAGTTAGGAGCATTATTAAGGCTTTTACAGGGTTAAAATAGAGTGCAAATGGCCGGGAGCGCAGCAGGCCACACGGCCGACACCCAGGGCTTACCGCCGCCCACTGACTCACGCTCTCTCTGTTCTCGAGAGGCCGGCAGTGTAGCCAGTAGTGAGCGTAGCTGGAAAAATATGCCGCTATACGCTAAACTCCCAAGTTAGTGGTAGCACTGCATGAAAACGAGTGCTACATAGCTCGTTCTGGTCTCATTTTGAAGCTTGTCGCGCCTAGTTTTTTACTAAATACATTTCTTTTCATGCAGATACTTGATTGATCATTCAGGAGGGCCTGAATATTCCCAAAATAGCCCAAAACCTCCCGCTAGACGATGGTTAAGGAAGCCATACTGGCGATCTGAGAGCAGATTATGAGAAGAGAAATGCTTAAGAAATTTGGAAGCAAGAATAGTTTCAAAAACTTTAGAAAGACAAGAGATGAGAGCAATTTGACGATAGTTGGAGGGTTGAGAGCGGTCACCCTTCTTTGGGACAGGTTGAATGTGAGCAAACTTCCAGCATGAAGGGAAGACGTTAGAGGATAGACAGAGACGAAAGAGTTTGCCTAGGCAGGGAGTCCGCACAGAAGCACAGTTTTTGAGAACAACAGGAGGAACACCGTCCGGACCGTACGCCTTATTAGTGTTAAGCCCAGAGAGGGTAGAAAGTACATCTTTAGAAGAGATTAGGATATTAGGCATAAGTAAGAGAGAGGAGGGTGGAGAGGGAGGAATAGCACTGGAATCATCCAAGGTGGAGTTTCTAGCAAAAGTTTGAGCGAAGAGTTTAGCTTTGTCAGAGGAAGAAGTGATGGTTGTGCCATCAGAATGGGAAAGGGGAGGGAAAGACGAGGAAGAGAAATTGTTGGAGAGGTTTTTGGCTAGAAGCCAGAAAGCTTGGGAAGAGCTAGAGTTGGATAGTTCAGTGCATTTATTATTGATGAAAGAGTGTTTGGCAAGTCGAAGAACAGATTTGTCTTGATTCCGGGCAGAAACATAGGAAGAATGAGTCTTGAGTTTTAAGGCGTCGGTACCGTTTGAATGCTTCCTCCTTATTGCGGACAGCAGTAGAACAGGCGTGAGTAAACCAAGATTTTTAGCATTAGTCTGAGAGAAAGAGAATGGAATGTATGCTTCCATGCCCGATAGGATTACCTCGGTAATGCGTTCAGCACTCTCCGAGGGTCCTCGGCCACGGAAGCAGAAATCATTCCATGGGAAATAAAAGAAGTACTGCCGGAGGGCCTCCCAGTCGGCAGTGCCAAAGTGCCACAAGCGCCGCCGGCTAGAAGGATCGGGTGGCCGTACTGGAGAGATAGGACAGGTGACAGATAAGTTTATGGTCGGAGGAGCCCAAAGGAGAGAAAAGATCGACAGTATAAGAAGAAGGGTTAGAAGTTAGAAACAAGTCAAGAATGTTGGGCCGATCTCCGATGCGATCCGGGATACGGGTGGGTTGCTGAACTAACTGCTCTAGGTCATTTAGGATAGAAAAGACGTAGGCTTGTTCACCAGGTGGATCAGTAGTGTGAGAGGAGAACCATTGGCGGTGGTGAACGTTGAAATCTCCTAAGATGGATATTTCTGAGAAAGGATAAATGGATAGAATGTGTTCCACTGTAGAGTTTAGATAGTCAAAGAATTTGGGAAAGTTGGTAGAGTTAGGGGAAAGATAGACAGCACAGAAATATTTAGTAAGAGAATGACAGGAAAGTTTGAGCCATAAAGTTGAGAATTCAGGGATGTCGAAATCGGGAACACGAGAGCAAGTGAGTTTGTTGTGCACATATGCACAACATCCGCCTTTGGCTTTGAAACTAGGATAGAGAAAGTAGGAGGATACAGAGAAGGGGCTGCTGGATGTTGCTACAGACACCTGAGTTTTGGTGAGGAAGAGAAGATCAGGTTTGTAGGAGGAGAGATGGTGTTCAACAGAGTGAAAGTTAGAGGAAAGTCCGCGAATGTTGCAGAAATTAATAGAAAGAGTAACAGGCCGAGGTCCAGGTAATTTTGTAGGGCCGTCAGGGGATATATATATATATACCGGTATATATATATAATACGGTATATATATATTATATATATATATACCAAAAAACATGCACTATCCCCTTAATATGTTTACTGGCTATTATTATTAGATGACTTTATTCAGATTAGGAAGGGCATATGGAAGTCAGAGGGTTAATTGTGATAGTCCTTACCCTTGAGACGTGGTATTGAATTATGGGGAGATGGGCGTAACTATTTGCTCATTTATGGATCTAGTTATGATTTATGTTTTGTTTCCTCAGGTCAGGTCAGGTCAGGTCAGGTGAAGGTATTGAAGTATAAGCCTTTACAACGGCACCAATTCCTTAGGCCTCTATTTGTTTTCTACTTCTTCTTCTTCTTCTTCTATTGAGCCCGCTCGTGGACCCGCCGTTGCTGCAAGCTTCAGTCTCGGTCCACAGGGCTGACCTTGTTATCGATACTGGCTCAGAAAATGTTAGTAAGAGGGAAAGTTTAGAGTAGAAGGATAGTAGTAGGGATAGTTTTGGGGACCTACCTATCCCCCCTCCCATTTTCCTTCCTCTCCCTGCCCCCCTACCTCTTTCGTCTACCCATTTATTCGTGAGTCAGGTACAAGGGGAGATAGAAGGGCAGGAAGACCCCCATTGAGATGGAGAGACTGTGTAAGAAAGGCTTTGGATGATAGAGGAATGACTATAGATCAGGCAGGGGAAGTGGTGGTGGACAGGAGTGAATGGAGAATGCTTGTGAATAGTTGAGTGAACACGTGGTCATTTGGAGTAAGGGGTCGGGCGCAAGTTGGACTAGATAATAGTCCATCAGGCGCCTGGCCCGGGGGGGACGATTAATATGAAGGGTGTGCCTGGAAGTGTGGTGGGAGGGCTTGTGGCTTTGGCTCCGCTGCATGTCTGCCTGCCGAGATCGGAACCTCTCCGGGTGGTCAGGGGCCGGGGGAGTGCTGGAGCGACCTTGGTAACCCTGGTCTCTGGGTCTTCTCCTGGGTGACCTGGATGTGTGTGAGTTTGTGTTTTTTATCTGTGTTTATTTTGTTTTGTTTTATGTTGTTTTTGTGTTTTCCCTGTTCTTGCTCTGTCTTGAGTCGGCTACCCCCAAAATGGGGATTGGGCCTGAGCATATAGATAGATAGATAGATAGATAGCTTTATCTTTCTCCATATCCCATCTAGCGTCCTCTTCATCATCTCTTCCATGTCTCGTTTCTCTCAATCAAGCTTAACCCCTCCCCGCCGCCAGCGTGACTCTCCTTCAAGATAAATTTTACATTTTCGATAGATTTTTTTTTCGGCCGAATGCCGGTTCCTCTTAAATTACAGGCTCGCTATCGCTCGCCAGGAGGGAAATAATACGAAAACTTAATATTTACAAAGAAATGTGGCGAAAGGTCTTACGATCACCGAACTAATCTGAAAACGAATGGGGCAAAACATGAGGATGAAGGGTGACCCATCTCCCCTTAAATCAGCGTTCAATTAACTATTATATCGGACAGTACAGTAATTCCCCGAAGCAGTTAACCATCTATACCGGCGCCGTCCTTTTAATTTTCTTCTGGCTACCATTAAACGATTATGTTAAGTTTATATTCAGTCCAGCAATTAACAGGCCTCGAACTATCTTAATTGACCCTTATTACTACCACAGAACCTTCTTAAACTTCACAAAATCTTCTATATATATATATACTTAAGATCAAATATATAAGACGTCGTTGGTACAGAAAGGTTACCCATCTGTACCTCAGTCGTTCCATATATATTTGTTATTGAATATATATTTTTCGCGGTTCAAGGTTGTAAAAAGAATTCAATTTTTATGTATAATTATCTAAATATAATAGTTTATTACCTAATCTAGTTAGCGTCTTATAGCGAGGTCGGTCCTTTGAGATCTGTTTTTATGTATTATACTCTGATTCGTACCCCATATATATATATATATATGATTTCAGAAGGAAAAGAATGGCCTTCGGCCGGAACATTTTTCTACCGAAAAATGTATAAATTGATCTTACAAGGGGGTTTTGAAGGCGTTTTTTTTTAAAGCTTGATGGAGGTCTAGCGAGGAAACTCAAAAATAAATAAATTAATAAATACATAGACCAAAAAACAATAATAAAAATAAATCATAGTAATAATAATAATAATATTAAATAATCATAAATAATAATAATAATAAATAATAATAATAATAAATAATCATAATAATAAATAATCATAATAATAAATAATCATAATAATAAATAATCATAAATAATAATAATGAATCATAATGATAATAATTAGTAATAAATAATAATAATAACTTTCTGTTTCCCCAGGTAAGCCAAGAGAGAGAGAGAGAGAGAGAGAGTGAGTGACTGAGGCGTACCCCCACAACCACTACAGGCTTATAAGGTAGAGTCACCATTGGTACGGTTAGCGAGTTTCAGGCTATAGGGAAGTTGGAGCCGTGAACATCGATATTAAGGGGAGGCTGGCCGTTTGTTTGGTCTATTAATTCATGTATTCATATAATTTGTTTAGTTTCCTCCCTAAATGACGTCGCCGGCACAGAAGGGTTTAATATACAAAGTCAATACAATGTATTACATATATCTAATGATAATGTACGACAGGTTGGGAGAGAGGTATCCTGACCAGGATTCGAACCCACTCACTTCAGGTATATTTGGGAGAGTCGGGCACCATAACCACTCGGCCAAAACTAACAAGAATTATACATATTATTTTTAACATCGTTCTCAACACCCATAACCGTCCAAATTAAATTAATGAAAGCATGTGATCCTCCCAGGATTCGAACCTAGGATACCACATACAGAACTTACACGCTTTAACCATTACGCCATAAAGACAGTTAAAGGTATAGCACAAGTCATGACCACGATAAATATCCATTTATCGAATACTGGATATCAATCTAATCATGTACTGGACCCAACTGTACAATGAATAGCTTTAGGGGGGATGGTTCACTTTTTGGTCAATTTTTGCATGTATTCATTATTTTTTTTTAGTTTCCTCCCTAGACCTCCATCAAACTTAAAATAAACATCCATTAGATCCCCCTTCTAGATTAATTTGTACATTTTTCGGTAGACAATTCTTCCATTACAGGCTCACTATTGTTCGCCAGGGAAAAAATCGGCACCTAAATAGCACGAAAGGTCTAAATATTGACGAAGAAATGGGGCGAAAGGTCTTAAAATCGATTAACTAATGGGGCAAACATCTTAACATCTGAAAACTAATGGGGCTAAACATGAGGGAGAAAGTAATCCAGAAAACCGGCCCATCTCCCCTTAATGCTTATACAAGAGGGAAGAAAATTGTATGGAGCACAGATCTCAAAGGACCGACCTCGCTAATAAACAATGTAAACGGAACTCTTCCTTTTCAACTGACGATAAATTGAATCCCTTAGAAGCTAATTTATTGATACTCAATAGAAAAATATGAAACTACTGTCTACTAAGACCAAGTTTTTATAATCAGCACCATATTTCACTACAAAATTTCAAAATAACTGAGAAATCTTGATGGGAACTTTGCAATTAACCGTCAGTTGATATGAACCATACTGCATTAAGTGGTACATTAATTAATTAAATTTAGTAAATAATGAATAAAAATTAATAATGGAAAACCAAAGTAGTTTACCAATAATGATCATTAATAAATATAAATGGAACGACTGAGGTACAGATGGTGAACTGATAGGGAGAATTACTGTCGTGTTGATTGAAAGCTGATTTAAGAGGAGATGAGTCGTTTTTTGAGTCATCCTTCTTTCTCATGTTTTGCCCCATTCGTTTTCATATTTTAAGACGTTCGGCCCATTAGTTCGGTGATTTGAAGACCTTTTGCCACATTTCTTTCTCAATATGAAGAGATTTCGTGTCGATTTTTTTCCTGGCGAGTGATAGCAAACCTGTAATATTAGAGGAACCGGCCTTCGGCAGGGACATTTTCTATCAAAAAATATACAATTTGTTCTTAGAGGATCTAATGGATGTTTGTTTTAAGTTTGATGGAGTTCTAGGGAGGAAACTAGACAAATATTAAATAGATACATAAATGAGTAAATAAATAAGCCCATCCCCCCCTTAAGACGAGAATTTCTCCAAAATTATGTTAGAAAAATGCTCGTGTGACAGTGGTTATGTGTGTGTGTGTGTGTGTATTCACTTGCTTGTTCGTCAAGGGGAATCCACGCAATGAGAGCTAAGCTCATTATTATCGCGCCTCCTTAACTGGGAATGTATTGGGTGAAATGCATGTTAACTGTTTATGTATCGTTGGAATGGCTGTGGATGTGTGTGTAGTCTGTATTTTAGCCAATTGGCGACATCTGGAAACGAAGGCTAAGTGGTTAATCTGTACGGTATCATTCTCACTACGGTACCAGTCTCACCCGAAGGCTTAGGTTGACCAGTAGCTTAGGTTGACCAGTACGATACCCATCTCATCTTGTAACCGATCACCAACCCCAGATGGGACGTCACAACTTTGTCCACTTATACCAGGTTCCTATTTATACTGCTAGGTGAACAGAGGCTACACCGTTAGGAGACCTGCCCAGATGTCTCTTACCCGCCCGGGTCTCGAACCCGGGACCTTCTAGTTGTGAGCCAGACGCGCTATCAGTTACGCCACGGGGAGGTGTGTGTGTGTGTGTGTGTGTGTGTACAAAGTACAAAGGAGTACAAAGGAAATCAAGCAACAACAGATCTAGTGACCTTCTAGGCTGCTTGTCCTCCAAAACACTGAGGATCAAGTGTCCAAACAGTGGTTTAGAGTGGGTAAGGGAACATTGGAAAGGGAACTACTGCCCTGGAACTAATGTCCGTGGCAGGATTAGGAAGTTAGTCCCTGACAGATGGGTTAGTAACTGAGGGGAGGATAAAATAAAGTTATTAATTTACAAACGCAGTCAGTCGCGGGTTTGATGTGAGATATTTGTCTAGGCGGAGTTTAAATGAATCAACGGTGCTGCAGTTTTTAACATCTCGGGGAAGCCCATTCCATAAGTTGACAACTTGATTGAAGAAGAATTTTTTAGCTTCGTGTGAGTTAAAAGATTTACCAATAATTTTGCAACCATTTCCCCGCGTGTAATTAGATTGGTCGATAGTGAAGTACTTACTACAGTTCATATTGTCGATGCCTTTGATGATTTTGAATACTTGAATTAAGTCGCCTCTTAATCTGCGCTGGGTTAAAGGAAATAGATTTAATTCTCTAAGACGCTCTTCGTATGGTTTGTTCTTTAGGCTAGGTATAATTTTGGTAACTCTACGTTGAACTCGTTCTAGCTTGTCTATATCTTTTTGGTAATAAGGGCACCAGGATTGAACGCAGTATTCCAGAAGAGGGCGGACTAAGGAATTAATTGTAAAGGGTTAGGATAACGTCTTTGGATTTATGCTCAAATGACCTGCCTATAAAGCCAATTATTTTGTTTGCCTTCTTAACAACTTCTGAACATTGTTGACTCGGTTTTAGGTTACTCGATATTGTTACTCCCAGATCGGTTTCTCTGTTTACATTCTTAAGCTGAGTGCCATTCATCAAATATTTGCTTTCTCATTTTGGTATCCGATATGTAGTATTTTACATTTATCCGCATTGAAACTCATTTGCCAAATTTGGGCCCAACATGACAACTTATCTAGATTGTGTTGCATATCGTCAACTTGTTCTTTTGAGAGTACGCTATTTGCAATTTTTGTATCGTCAGCAAATTTTGAGATTGTACAGGTGAGACCCTCATCTATGTCGTTGATGTAAATTAGAAAGAGAATTGGTCCTAGTACCGATCCCTGGGGTACCCCGCTACTTACATTGGTCCATTTGAGTGTGGTGAGTGTGGTGGGGGGATATACTTGATATCATAATAGCCATGCATCCATTCAAAGGGGAGATGAGTTGTTTGTCTGGACCACTTTCTCCCTCGTGTTTAGCTCCATTAGTTTTGAGATTTGAAGACGGTCGGCCCTTTAGTTTGGCGATTTTCAACACCTTTTGCCCCATTTCGTTGTCAATTTTAAGGCCTTCGTGCCATTTACCTATCGATTTTTGTCCTGGTGAGCGATAGCGAGCCTGTAGTTTTAAGAGGAGCCGCTGTAAATTTTTCTACTGAAAAATTTACACATTTATCGTGAAGGGTGGTCTAGGGGGTGTTTTTTAAAGCTTGATGAAGGTCTAGCGAAGAAACTAACAAATATATGAATAACTGAATAAGTAGACCAAATAAATAGCCACTATCCCTTAGCCCATTCAATGCCGGTGACGCCTTTTTTATTTTATTTCAACTACATTTAGGCCTAGACGATTTTATGAAGCCTAGGAAGGATACATGATAGCTAAAAGGACTAATCGAGACAGTCTGTAGTCTTTTAATTGGTAGATGTCCTTCGTAAGCTGAATAAAATCGTCGAACAGTTTCCAGAATATGATGGAAGAGGTTAGTGATCAAAATAATTATTCTCACCTTCCCTATATTCATAACATGTTATATCGTACCCTCATGTAATACATTGTTTATTTATCCTACCTATATTGAAATAATCTATATTGTCTATCTATTTGGTCAGGCCCATTCCCCATCTTATTATTTTTTTGTTTTTTTCCTTTTTACTGGGGGTGGCCGATTCGAGACAGAGCCCGAATTGGGACAATGCAACACACAAATAAACAGTGCACACTCAAACACATAATAAATATTCCAACACAATAAGACTGTCATATCCTTATGGGGTATCAACAAATATATTGCGGCGAAACAACCAGTAACTTGGCATGAGGAACAATTTAATTAATAAGAACGCGATTACCGAGACGAATTTGGTAACTGGGAGCCTTATAAAATACCAATTCTACCTTTATGCACTATATAATAGGTAGGCCAGAAATCCAGACCCCCTACCTTTCATAACTAAAAAAAACCGACTAGAGTAATCGATGCAATGTTTCTACCATTTGGGAAGAGTCAGCCAGGGAATAGGTGAGGAAATGTACACTCGGATACCATAGTTTCTAGCCCACACATAAGAAATCGCGGACCCCCTATGTTGTTCTGTATGCAATTACAACTATCTGGGTTGATTTTTGGATAGATCTTTCTTTTCAATAAATAGTATAAATAGTTTTGTAGTTGATTTATAGCAAACTTTATTAATAAGATACACTTTCATAATTAGAAATAGGTGAAGTCCACAAATATTTACGAGTGGGATAGAGACTATGATATCAGAGTCTACAACCATTTACTCTAGCCTTTTTGTTAGTTAAGGAAGGGTGGCAGGAAGAGAGGGAGGAAGGAAGGAAGGAAGGAAGGAAGGGAAGGAAGGAAGGAAGGAAGAGAGGGAGGGAGGGAGAGAAGGAAGGAAGGAAGGAAGAGAGGGAGGGAGGGAAGGAAGGAAGGAAGGAAGGAAAGAAGGGATGGAGGAAGGAAGGAAGAAAGAAAGAAAGAAAGAAAGAAAGAGGGAGGGAGGGAAGGAAGGATGGAAGAAGAAAGGAAGGAAAGAAGGAAGGAAGGAAGGAAGAGAGGTAGGGAGGGAGGGAGGGAGGGAAGGAAAGAAGGAAGGAAGGATTGAAGGCAGGCAGGAAGGAAAAAGAAGTAGATTGTTAGTTGGTTCTGTCTCGAGTCGGCTACCCCCAGTAACACATAAACAAAAAAAAATAGAAAAATGGGAAATGGGCCTGAGCAAATAGATGGAAATAGATAGATAGATGGTTAGACGTAGATGATTAGATGGACAGTGGATAGATAGATGGAGAGTGTATGATTAGATAGAGAAAAGTAGACGGTTAGATAGAAAGTATATGGTTAGATATTATACATAAAAACAATAAGATGGTCAGATGGATACATTCAAATAGAAATATAGCAAGAAATAGATGGTGTATGTATATATATATATATATATATATATATATATATATATATATATATATATATATATATATATATATATATATTAGACATAACAAATAACACATACATAGAAAAAGATAGAAAGCAGATGTTAGTCATAGAGAAAAATAATTAGATGGTTGATAGATAAGCATAAATAGATATAAATAGATGGTCGATAGATACGCATAAATAGTAAAATAGATAAATTATAAGAAATAGATGGTTAGATAGACAAATAGATAGGACACACCCAGAGAGAGAGAGGAGACAGTACGAGAGGCAAATGAGTCACTTGAAACATTCTTCTTCTTATTTTTCTTCTTCTTCTTCTTCTTCTTCTACGATTTTATTCAGATTATGAAGGATGTCCGAGGGTTTATTGTGATATTCCTTTTTGTGGACCTCCTTCTCCCTCATGTTTACAATATTAGTTTTGAAATTTTAAGACTTTCGTTCCATCAGCTTGTCGATTTTATGACCTTTCTCCCCATTTCTTTGTCAATATTAAGACCTTTCATGCCATTTAGGTGTCTATTTTTTCCTGGCGAGCGATAGCGAGTCTGTAATTTTAGAAGGAATGGGAAATTTTTCTACCGAAAAAAAGTACAAATTTATCTTGTAAGCGGGTCTAGGGAGTGTTTTTATAAGCTTGATGGAAGTCTAACTAGGAAACTCAAAAAATAAATATAAATATATACTGCATTTTTTTTCTTCTATGTGATTGAGGGAGGCAAAAGGCAGAACTGCCTATAGCAAGTGCCTCCCCCATAGTTGAAAGAGTGACAGGGCCAACATCAAGGGACGATCGAGCCAAAATGCCTGGACACACGGAGTTTGAAGCAATTTAAGTCATAGGAAGAGGGAAAGACTGATTCTGGGAGAGAGTTCCAGAGCTCAGCTGTTGAGTAGAAGAAAGTTTGAGAGTAACGTTTCATTCTTGGGTTGGAGAGTTGCACATAGTAGGGGTGGGATTGAGTTGCAAGACGGGTACCACGTGCCCTACGTAAAGGAGGTGGTATGCACTGGGAAAGCTCTGAGGAACACTGATTATTATAGTAGCGATAGAATAGCGAGAGATGCAACATTGCGGCGGAGAGAGAGAGATTGCAGAGAGTTGGTGAGTGGATGGGAGTTGATACGAAAGGCCTTCCTTTCAACTTTGTCTAGGAGAGCGATGTGAGAGGAACCTCCCCACACATGTGAACAATACTCAATACAAGGATGCACTATGCCCCTTTAAAGAGCAAGAAGCTGTGCTGGGGAAAAGAACCCCCTGAGGCGGTTGAGCACACCCAGCTTCTGGGAGGCTGCCTTAGCAAGACTGGTAATATGGTCCTTCCAAATGAGAGCAGAAGAAAAAGAGACACCAAGAATATTGAGAGAAGATGAAGGGTTGATTTTTGTATTGTTGAAGAATAAGGGATAGTCCGCTGGGAGATCCTGACGGGTATATAGATAGAGAAATTGGGTTTTGGAAGCATTAAAGGTAACAAGGTTTTCTCTGCCCCAATTGGAGATAGTATTTAGATCAGAATTTAAGAGTTCTATGGCTTCATTACGTTTGTCGTTAAGGGATTGCTGGCTGGGGCATTCTGAAAAACTAATGGAGTAGTGTAAGGTTGAGTCGTCTGCGTATTAATGGATGGGAATTAAGGTACAGTTAAGGAGATCATTTATAAAAATTAGAAAGAGAATAGGAGATAGGACAGAGCCCTGAGGAACACCGGAGTTTATAGGGTGAGGAAGTGAACAATGGCCGTCCACAACCGCGGCTATGGAACGGCCGGAAAGGAAATTAGAGACAAAGGCACAGATGGAGGGATAGAAACCGAAGGAGGGTAGTTTAGAAATTAAAGATTTGTGCCAGACTCTATCGAAAGCTTTCGATGTCTAGTGCAATAGAAAAAGTCTCACCGAAGTCCCGAAAGGAGGATGACCAAGAGTTAGTAAGATATGAAAGAAGATCACCAGTAGAGCGACCCTTAACACTTAAAGAGCGGGGCCCGACTTAAGTCTGTATCTAAAAAGCAGCAAGTTAGGAGCATTATTAAGGCTTTTAAAGGGTTAAAATAGAGTGCAAATGGCCGGGAGCGCAGCAGGCCACACGGCCGACACCCAGGGCTTACCGCCGCCCACTGACTCACGCTCTCTCTGTTCTCGAGAGGCCGGCAGTGTAGCCAGTAGTGAGCGTAGCTGGAAAAAATATGCCGCTATACGCTAAACTCCCATGCTAGTGGTAGCACTGCATGAAAACGACGAGTGCTACGTAGCTCGGTTCTGGTCTCATTTTGAAGCTTGTAGCGCCTAGTTTTTTGCTAAATACATTTCTTTTCATGCAGATTTTTTTTTTTTTCTATGTGATTGAGGGAGGCAAAAGGCATAACTGCCTATAGCGAGTGCCTCCCCCATAGTTGAAAGAGTGACAGGGCCAAAATCAAGGGACGTTCGAGCCAAAATGCCTGGACACACGGAGTTTGAAGCAATTTAAGTCATAGGAAGAGGGAAAGACTGATTCTGGGAGAGAGTTCCAGAGCTCAGCTGTTGAGTAGAAGAAAGTTTGAGAGTAACGTTTCACTCTTGGGTTGGAGAGTTGCACAGAGTAGGGGTGGGATTGAGTTGCAAGACGGGTACCACGTGCCCTACGTAAAGGAGGTGGTATGCACTGGGATAGCTCTGAGGAACACTGATTATTATAGTAGCGATAGAATAGCGAGAGAGATGCAACATTGCGGCGGAGAGAGAGAGATTGCAGAGAGTTGGTGAGTGGACGGGAGTTAATGATACGAAAGCCCTTCCTTTCAACTTTGTCTAGGAGAGCGGTGTGAGAGGAACCTCCCCACACATGTGAACAATACTCAATACAAGGGCGCACTATGCCCCTGTACAGAGCAAGAAGCTGTGCAGGGGAAAAGAACCCCCTAAGGCGGTTGAGCACACCCAGCTTCTGGGAGGCTGCCTTAGCAAGACTGGTAATATGGTCCTTCCAAATGAGAGCAGAAGAAAAAGAGACACCAAGAATATTGAGAGAAGATGAAGGGTTGATTTTTGTATTGTTGAAGAATAAGGGATAGTCCGCTGGGAGATCCTGACGGGTAGATAGATGGAGAAATTGGGTTTTGGAAGCATTAAAGTTAACAAGGTTTTCTCTGCCCCAATTGGAAATTGTATTTAGATCAGAATTTAAGAGTTCTATGGCTTCATTACGTTTGTTGTTGAGAGATTGCTGGCTGGGGCGTTCTGAAAAACTAATGGAGTAGTGTAAGGTTGAGTCGTCTGCGTATGAATGGATGGGAATTAAGGTACAGTTAAGGAGATCATTTATAAAAATTAGAAAGAGAATAGGAGATAGGACAGAGCCCTGAGGAACACCGGAGTTTATAGGGTGAGGAAGTGAACAATGGCCGTCCACAACCGCGGCTATGGAACGGCCGGAAAGGAAATTAGAGACAAAGGCACAGATGGAGGGATAGAAACCGAAGGAGGGTAGTTTAGAAATTAAAGATTTATGCCAGACTCTATCGAAGGCTTTCGATATGTCTAGTGCAATAGAAAAAGTCTCACCGAAGTCCCGAAAGGAGGATGACCAAGAGTTAGTAAGATATGAAAGAAGATCACCAGTAGAGCGACCCTTAAGGAAGCCATACTGGCGATCTGAGAGCAGATTATGAGAAGAGAAATGCTTAAGAAATTTGGAAGCAAGAATAGTTTCAAAAACTTTAGAAAGACAAGAGATAAGAGCAATTGGACGATAGTTGGAGGGTTGAGAGCGGTCACCCTTCTTTGGGACAGGTTGAATGTGAGCAAACTTCCAGCATGAAGGGAAGACGTTAGAGGATAGACAGAGACGAAAGAGTTTGCCTAGGCAGGGAGTCAGCACGGAAGCACAGTTTTTGAGAACAACAGGAGGAACACCGTCCGGACCGTACGCCTTATTAGTGTTAAGCCCAGAGAGGGTAAAAAGTACATCTTTAGAAGAGATTAGGATATTAGGCATAAGTAAGAGAGAGGAGGGCGGAGAGGGAGGAATAGCACCGGAATCATCCAAGGTGGAGTTTCTAGCAAAAGTTTGAGCGAAGAGTTTAGCTTTGTCAGAGGAAGAAGTGATGGTTGAGCCATCAGAGTGGGAAAGGGGAGGGAAAGACGAGGAAGAGAAATTGTTGGAGAGGTTTTTGGCTAGATGCCAGAAAGCTTGGGAAGAGCTAGAGTTGGATAGTTCAGTGCATTTATTATTGATGAAAGAGTGTTTGGCAAGTCGAAGAACAGATTTGGCTTGATTCCGGGCAGAAACATATGAAGAATGAGAGTCTTGAGTTTTAAGGCGTCGGTACCGTTTGAATGCTTCCTCCTTATTGCGGACAGCAGTAGAACAGGCGTGAGTAAACCAAGATTTTTTAGCATTAGTCTGAGAGAAAGAGAATGGAATGTATGCTTCCATGCCCGATAGGATTACCTCGGTAATGCGTTCAGCACTCTCCGAGGGTCCCCGGCCATGGAAGCAGAAATCATTCCATGGGAAATCAAAGAAGTACTGCCGAAGAGCCTCCCAGTCGGCAGCGCCAAAGTGCCACAAGCGCCGCCGGCTAGGAGGATCGGGTGGCTGTACTGGAGAGATAGGACAGGTGACAGAGATAAGTTTATGGTCGGAGGAGCCCAAAGGAGAGAAAAGATCGACAGTATAAGAAGAAGGGTTAGAAGTTAGAAACAGGTCAAGAATGTTGGGCCGATCTCCGATGCGATCCGGGATACGGGTGGGTTGCTGAACTAACTGCTCTAGGTCATTTAGGATAGAAAAGACGTAGGCTTGTTCACCAGGAGGATCAGTAGTGTGAGAGGAGAGCCAAAGGCGGTGGTGAACGTTGAAATCTCCTAAGAGGGAGATTTCTGAGAAAGGAGAAATGGATAGAATGTGTTCCACTGTAGAGTTTAGATAGTCAAAGAATTTGGGAAAGTTGGTAGAGTTAGGGGAAAGATAGACAGCACAGAAATATTTAGTAAGAGAATGACAGGAAAGTTTGAGCCATAAAGTTGAGAATTCAGAGGAGTCGAAATCGGGAACACGAGAGCAAGTGAGTTTGTTGTGCACATATGCACAACATCCGCCTTTGGCTTTGAAACTAGGATAGAGAAAGTAGGAGGATACAGAGAAGGGGTTGCTGGATGTTGCTACAGACACCTGAGTTTCGGTGAGGAAGAGAAGATCAGGTTTGTAGGAGGAGAGATGGTGCTCAACAGAGTGAAAGTTAGAGGAAAGTCCGCGAATGTTGCAGAAATTAATAGAAAGAGTAACAGGCCGAGGTCCAGGTAATTGTGTGGGGTCGTCAGGGGATGGTCGGTCGGGTGAGGGGGCATTTATGGTCCCCCCCCCTGGGGACTCCGAGGCTGGGCTATAATTCATCATTTTTGTTTTTTTTTAATTTTGGTGTGGAAGAATGAAGTGTGGTGTGCATGTTAGTGTAGTGAAGTGGATAGGAGGAGGAGGTGTTTGTGAGAGCTAGCTGGATTGCTCTCAGTGTAAATGAGGCACAAAGAAAATCAGTAAGAGAGGCCAAGCAAGTGAAACAGGAGTTCCAGCGACTCTTTATCACATGCCTATAACCTCACCTGGGTCTAGCCCTGATCGATTGGTGCCTACAATCTCCCCACAGATACTTGATTGATCATTCAGGAGGGCCTGAATATGCCCAAAATAGCCCAAAACCCCCGCTAGACGATGGTTAAGGAAGCCATACTGGCGATCTGAGAGCAGATTATGAGAAGAGAAATGCTTAAGAAATTTGGAAGCAAGAATAGTTTCAAAAACTTTAGAAAGACAAGAGATGAGAGCAATTGGACGATAGTTGGAGGGTTGAGAGCGGTCACCCTTCTTTGGGACAGGTTGAATGTGAGCAAACTTTCAGCATGAAGGGAAGACGTTAGAGGATAGACAGAGACGAAAGAGTTTGCCTAGGCAGGGAGTCAGCACGGAAGCACAGTTTTTGAGAACAATAGGAGGAACACCGTCCGGACCGTACGCCTTATTAGTGTTAAGCCCAGAGAGGGTAGAAAGTACATCTTTAGAAGAGATTAGGATATTAGGCATAAGTAAGAGAAAGGAGGGTGGAGAGGGAGGAATAGCACCGGAATCATCCAAGGTGGAGTTTCTAGCAAAAGTTTGAGCGAAGAGTTTAGCTTTGTCAGAGGAAGAAGTAATGGTTGTGCCATCAGAATGGGAAAGGGGAGGGAAAGACGAGGAAGAGAAATTGTTGGAGAGATTTTTGGCTAGATGCCAGAAAGCTTGGGAAGAGCTAGAGTTGGATAGTTCAGTGCATTTATTATTGATGAAGAGTGTTTTGCAAGTCGAAGAACAGATTTGGCTTGATTCCGGGCAGAAACATAGGAAGAATGAGAGTCTTGAGTTTTAAGGCGTCGGTACCGTTTGAATGCTTCCTCCTTATTGCGGACAGCAGTAGAACAGGCGTGAGTAAACCAAGATTTTTAGCATTAGTCTGAGAGAAAGAGAATGGAATGTATGCTTCCATGCCCGATAGGATTACCTCGGTAATGCGTTCACCACTCTCAGAGGGTCCCCGGCCACGGAAGCAGAAATAATTCCATGGGAAATCAAAGAAGTACTGCCGGAGAGCCTCCCAGTCGGCAGCGCCAAAGTGCCACAAGCGCCGCCGGCTAGAAAGATCGGGTGACCGTACTGGAGAGATAGGACAGGTGACAGATAAGTTTATGGTCGGAGGAGCCCAAAGGAGAGAAAAGATCGACAGTATAAGAAGAAGGGTTAGAAGTTAGAAACAAGTCAAGAATGTTGGGCCGATCTCCGATGCGATCCGGGATACGGGTGGGTTGCTGAACTAACTGCTCTAGGTCATTTACGATAGAAAAGACGTAGGCTTGTTCACCAGGTGGATCAGTAGTGTGAGAGGAGAACCATTGGCGGTGGGTTTTTTTTTTTTTTTTTTTCCTATGTGATTGAGGGAGGCAAAAGGCATAACTGCCTATAGCGAGTGCCCCCCCCCCCCCATAGTTGAAAGAGTGACAGGGCCAAAATCAAGGGACGTTCGAGCCAAAATGCCTGGACACACGGAGTTTGAAGCAATTTAAGTCATAGGAAGAGGGAAAGACTGATTCTGGGAGAGAGTTCCAGAGCTCAGCTGTTGAGTAGAAGAAAGTTTGAGAGTAAAGTTTCACTCTTGGGTTGGAGAGTTGCACAGAGTAGGGGTGGGATTGAGTTGCAAGACGGGTACCACGTGCCCTACGTAAAGGAGGTGGTATGCACTAGGATAGCTCTGAGGAACACTGATTATTATAGTAGCGATAGAATAGCGAGAGAGATGCAACATTGCGGCGGAGAGAGAGAGATTGCAGAGTTGGTGATTGGACGGGAGTTAATGATACGAAAGGCCTTCCTTTCAACTTTGTCTAGGAGAGCGGTGTGAGAGGAACCTCCCCACACATGTGAACAATACTCAATACAAGGGCGCACTATGCCCCTGTACAGAGCAAGAAGCTGTGCAGGGGAAAAGAACCCCCAAAGGCGGTTGAGCACACCCAGCTTCTGGGAGGCTGCTTTAGCAAGACTGGTAATATGGTCCTTCCAAATGAGAGCAGAAGAAAAAGAGACACCAAGAATATTGAGAGAAGATGAAGGGTTGATTTTTGTATTGTTGAAGAATAAGGGATAGTCCGCTGGGAGATCCTGACGGGTAGATAGATGGAGAAATTGGGTTTTGGAAGCATTAAAGTTAACAAGGTTTTCTCTGCCCCAATTGGAAATAGTATTTAGATCAGAATTTAAGAGTTCTATGGCTTCATTACGTTTGTCTCGTTGAGGGATTGCTGGCTGGGGCGTTCTGAAAAACTAATGGAGTAGTGTAAGGTTGAGTCGTCTGCGTATGAATGGATGGGAATTAAGGTACAGTTAAGGAGATCATTTATAAAAATTAGAAAGAGAATAGGAGATAGGACAGAGCCCTGAGGAACACCGGAGTTTATAGGGTGAGGAAGTGAACAATGGCCGTCCACAACCGCAGCTATGGAACGGCCGGAAAGGAAATTAGAGACAAAGGCACAGATGGAGGGATAGAAACCGAAGGAGGGTAGTTTAGAAATTAAAGATTTATGCCAGACTCTATCGAAGGCTTTCGATATGTCTAGTGCAATAGAAAAAGTCTCACCGAAGTCCCGAAAGGAGGATGACCAAGAGTTAGTAAGATATGAAAGAAGATCACCAGTAGAGCGACCCTTAAGGAAGCCATACTGGCGATCTGAGAGCAGGTTATGAGAAGAGAAATGCTTAAGAAATTTGGAAGCAAGAATAGTTTCAAAAACTTTAGAAAGACAAGAGATGAGAGCAATTGGACGATAGTTGGAGGGTTGAGAGCGGTCACCCTTCTTTGGGACAGGTTGAATGTGAGCAAACTTCCAGCATGAAGGGAAGACGTTAGAGGATAGACAGAGATGAAAGAGTTTGCCTAGGCAGGGAGTCAGCACGGAAGCACAGTTTTTGAGAACAACAGGAGGAACACCGTCCGGACCGTACGCCTTATTAGTGTTAAGCCCAGAGAGGGTAGAAAGTACATCTTTAGAAGAGATTAGGATATTAGGCATAAGTAAGAGAGAGGAGGGCGGAGAGGGAGGAATAGGTGAACGTTGAAATCTCCTAAGATGGATATTTCTGAGAAAGGAGAAATGGATGGAATGTGTTCCACTGTAGAGTTTAGATAGTCAAAGAATTTGAGAAAGTTGGTAGAGTTAGGGGAAAGATAGACAGCACAGAAATATTTAGTAAGAGAATGACAGGAAAGTTTGAACTATAAAGTTGAGAATTCAGAGATGTCGAAATCGGGAACACGAGAGCAAGTGAGTTTGTTGTGCACATATGCACAACATCTGCCTTTGGCTTTGAAACTAGGATAGAGAAAGTAGGAGGATACAGAGAAGGGGCTGCTGGATGTTGCTACAGACACCTGAGTTTTGGTGAGGAAGAGAAGATCAGGTTTGTAGGAGGAGAGATGGTGTTCAACAGAGTGAAAGTTAGAGGAAAGTCCGCGAATGTTGCAGAAATTAATAGAAAGAGTAACAGGCCGAGGTCCAGGTAATTTTGTAGGGTCGTCAGGGGATATATATATATATATATATATATATATATATATATATATATATATATAAATATATACGGTATATACAGTATATATATATCCCAAAAAACATGCACTATCCCCTTAATATGTTTACTGGCTCTTATTATTAGATGACTTTATTCAGATTAGGAAGGGCATATGGAAGTCAGAGGGTTAATTGTGATAGTCCTTACCCTTGAGACGTGGTATTGAATTATGGGGAGATGGGCGTAACTATTTGCTCATTTATGGATCTAGTTATGATTTATGTTTTGTTTCCTCAGGTCAGGTCAGGTGTAGGTATTGAAGTATAAGCCTTTACAACGGCATCAATTCCTTAGGCCTCTTTATTTGTTTTCTACTTCTTCTTCTTCTTCTTCTATTGAACCCGCTCGTGGACCCGTCGTTGCTGCAAGCTTCAGTCTCGGTCCACAGGGCTGACCTTGTTATCGGTACTGGCTCAGAAAATGTTAGTAAGAGGGAAAGTTTAGAGTAGAAGGATAGTAGTAGGGATAGTTTTGGGGGACCTACCTATCCCCCCTCCCATTTCTCCTTCCTCTCCCTGCCCCCCTCCCTCCCTTTCCCCCCACCTCTTTCGTCTACCCATTTATCTTTCTCCATATCCCATCTAGCGTCCTCTTCATATCATCTCTTCCATGTCTCGTTTCTCTCAATCAAGCTTAACCCCTTCCTCACCCCCCCCCCCCCCGCCGCCAGCGTGACCCTCCTTCAAGATAAATTTATACATTTTTCGATAGATTTTTTTTTC
Organism: Lithodes maja; assembly: GCA_037953745.1. Classification (NCBI taxonomy): domain Eukaryota; kingdom Metazoa; phylum Arthropoda; class Malacostraca; order Decapoda; family Lithodidae; genus Lithodes; species Lithodes maja. Next base: position 14,558 of record JBAKBP010017064.1, on the reverse strand, counting down.
GGCCGAATGCCGGTTCCTCTTAAATTACAGGCTCGCTATCGCTCGCCAGGAATAAATCAACAGCTAAATAATACGAAAACTTAATATTTACAAAGAAATGTGGCGAAAGGTCTTACGATCACCGAACTAATCTGAAAACGAATGGGGCAAAGCATGAGGATGAAGGGTGACCCATCTCCCCTTAAATCAGCGTTCAATTAACTATTATATCGGACAGTACAGTAATTCCCCGAAGCAGTTAACCATCTATACCGGCGCCGTCCTTTTAATTTTCTTCTGGCTACCATTAAACGATTATGTTCAGTTTATATTCAGTCCAGCAATTAACAGGCCTCGAACTATCTTAATTGACCCTTATTACTACCCCAGAACCTTAAACTTCACAAAATCTATATATATATATATACAGTATATATATACTTAAGATAAAATATATAAGACGTCGTTGGTACAGAACGGGTTACCCATATTATGTACCTCAGTCGTTTCATATAAGAATTCAATTTTTATGTATAAATATCTAAATATAACAGTTTATTACCTAATCTAGTTAGCGTCTTATAGCGAGGTCGGTCCTTTGAGATCTGTTTTTATGTATTATACTCTGATTCGTACCCCATATATATATATAATTATAATGGTGTATAATTGGTAGAGCATGTAAGTTCTGTATACTAGGTTCGAATCCTGGGAGGATCACACGGTTTCATTAATATCATTTGGAGGTTATTTTTTTTCCGGGCGAGCGATAGCGAGCTTGTGATTTCAGAAGGAAATGGCCGCCGGAACATTTTTCTACCGAAAAATGTATAAATTGATCTTACAAGGGTGTCTTGAAGGCGTTATTTTTTAAAGCTTGATGGAGGTCTAGCGAAGTAATAATTATAATAATAATAATAATAATATTAAATAATCATAAATAATAATAATAATAAATCCTAATAATAATAATAAATAATCATAATAATAATAATAAATAATCATAAATAATAATAATGAATCATAATGATAATAATTAGTAATAAATAATAATAATAACTTTTTGTTTCCCCAGGAGAGAGAGAGAGAGAGAGAGAGAGAGAGAGAGAGAGAGAGAGAGAGAGAGAGAGACAGTGACTGAGGCGTACCCCCACAACCACTACAGGCTTATAAGGTAGAGTCACCATTGGTACGGTTAGCGAGTTTCAGGCTATAGGGAAGTTGGAGCCGTGAACATCGATATTAAGGGGAGGCTGGCCGTTTGTTTGGTCTATTAACTCATGTATTCATATATTTTGTTTAGTTTCCTCCCTAGACCTCCATTAAGCTTATAAAAACGCCCCTTGGACCCCCCTTCAAGATAAATTTGTACATGTTCGGTAGAAAAATGTACCGGCCAACGGCCGGTTCCTCTTAAAATTGCAGGCTCGCTATTGCTTTCCAGGAAATAATCGACACCTAAATGGCACGAAAGGTCTTAAAATTGACAACGAAATGGGGCGAAAGGTGTTAAAATCGCCAAACTAATGGGCCGAACGTCTTATAATCTCAAAACTAGTGGGGGTAAACATTAGGGAGAAGGAGGTCCAGAAAAACAGTCTGCCTCCCCTTAAACAGAAATACAAGAATAATGTACGTTTCTGATGGATAAATGGTATGTTGAATTGGGTTTTATGTACTTATAAATTTACTACGACCGTATTTTAGCTGTAAATTCTGTTAAATATCGTTGTCTACAGCTCCAACTTCCTTATAGAACGAAACTCGCAAGGCGGCAATTGGTACGGTTGGCTAAATAAGTTGTGTCTCAGCTGTTATTACGTTTGGCTCGCTGTGTGCTGTCATAATGTCTTGTGAATATAAGAAAATGTTTGTATATCTCACTTAATGTCTGTCAGATGTTGATTAGAGTGTGTAGATATAGATTTGTTTTTGTATATCTCACTCGAAACTTTGAATTATACCTGAGATATTGCTGATACCAATTATTGATCGAAATATACTTGGTGCCGCGACATCACTTATTTGGCCGACTGTAGAGCTAACATTATTGGTTAACCGAAATTCTTGATGGAAAATTATGTGAAATCTAGATAGAGGGATTTGAACACGATACTTCAATGAGAATCACATGTTTTTTGATGGAGAGATTGTGCAGTACAAGCATTGGAAGATAGAGAAATGACTATTGGTAGTAAATAGGAATTAATTAAGAATGTTTGTGAATAGCCTACATGAGTGATAACGGGGTCGTTGGGAAAGGGGGTCGGGCGCCAGTTGGACTAAACATCGATATTAAGGGGGGTTACCTGTTTTTTTTTAAATCTTTCTACTTTTCTCGCTTTCTCTGACTTGCATCCATTTGGCCCCAGTCAGTCAACTGTTTTAAGACGTTCATCTCCATCCAGGTGTCGATTTTTTCCTGGCGAGCGATAGCGAGCCAGCATTGTATGGAGACATTCGGCTTCGCCGGAGAAATTTTTCTATCAAAAAATGTACAAATTTAACTTGCTGTGAAACAAATATATATATATATATATATATATATATGCTGGCTCGTTACCGCTCGCCAGGAAAATATTGACACCTGAATGGGGTTAAACGTCTTAAAACAGTAGGCTGAATGGGGCCGAATGGATACAAGCCAAAGAGAAGGGGAGAGAAAGATAAAGAAAAAGCAAGGTGGGCTCCCTTTAACGGAGATGCAATAATTATGTAGATACCTGGTGGGTATAAAGTATGTTGATTCTGAGTGTATGTACTAGAGACTAAACACACATAACAAAGCCACTCCAACAGCTTCCTCTCTCTCCAACACCCCTTTTCCCCTCTCTACACTCTTCAGAAAAATAGGAAAAGTAGAATGTAAATACGAGGTGCCGTTGTAAAGACTACGATCGTACTGTATCTGGTAGTTCGGTTTGTTATTGTTGTCAAGAACTCCAACTTCCTTATAGAATCAAACTCGCTACTGGTCAAAATAATTCTCTCATTCGCCAGCAGCACTTCAGTAGACTTGTTTATATTAATTTAGTTCATGTAGCGTTTCATACTCTCACTATAATTTTCGTAAACTCTACATTTTCTGGAATTGTATAGCCATCTGCCAATTGTCCCCTCAAGTTTTCAACATTGGATTACATTTTGGTCGATTTTTGTCTTTTATTTATTATTTTTCTAGTTACCTCTCGACCTTCATCAAACTTAAAACATAAAATCTTAGATCCTTAGATTTGTACCTTTTTCGGCAGAAAAATGTCCCGGCCGAAGGCCGGTTCTTCCAAAATTACAAGCTCACTATCGTTCACCAGGATAAAAATAAACACGTAAATACCACGAAAGTTTAAAATTGACAGAAATGGGGCGAAAGTTCTTAATATCGCCAAACTAATGGGGCTAACATCCTAATATCTCCAAAAGAACGGGGCTAAAGATGAGGGAGAAAGGGGCCCAGAAAAAAATCCCTGAAGTGGAAACCTCTCCTTAAGGTTGTTGTCAAGAGCTCCAACTTCCTTATAGCATTAAGGGGAGATGGTTCACTTTTTTCATGTATTCATTATTTTTCTAGTTTCCTCCCTAGACCTCTATCAAATTAAAAAAAAAAAAAATCCATTAGATCCCCTTTCTAGATTAATTTGTAAATTTTTCGGTAGAAAAATTTCCCGGCCGAAGGCCGGTTTTTCTAACATTACAGGCTCACTATCGTTCGTCAGGGAAAAAATCGACACCTAAATTGCACGAAAGGTCTTGACGGAAGAAATGGGGCAAACATCTTAGCATCTGAAAACGAATGTGGCGTTTTGTTTTGTTTTGAATGACGTAGTGTTGATAGCAGAGACAGAGGAAGATATGGGGGAAATGTTGCAGGAGGCGGAAAGGTTTGGCAGAGACCTAGAAATGAAGTTCAGTGTAGAGAAAAGCAGTATGATAGTAGTAAATGGACCAGCGGCAGTAGAAATGAGGATAGGAGGGGAAAGAATAGAAACAAGGGAGGAAGTGAAGTATTTAGGGGTATGGATAGGGAGGGAAGGGCGACAAAGGACAATGAATGAGAAAATCATGAAGGTGGAGCAGTGTAGTGGGAAACTGTGGAATGTGACAAAACCCAGAGTGAATAAATATAAAATAGTAAGAGAGGTGTGGAAGGACTTTGAAGTGCCGAGAATAATGTACAAAGGAGTACAAAGGAAATCAAGCAACAACAGGTCTAGTGACCCTTCTAGGCTGCTTGTCCTCCAAAACACTGAGGATCAAGTGTCCAAACAGTGGTTTAGAGTGGGTAAGGGAACATTGGAAAGGGAACTACTGCCCTGCCACTAACGTGGCAGGACTAGGAAGTTAGTAGGGGACATATGGGTTAGTAACTGAGGGGAGGATAAAGTTATTCATTTACAAACGCAGTCAGTCGCGGGTTTGATGCGAGATATTTGTCTAGGCGGAATTTAAATGAATCAACGGTGCTGCAGTCTATAACGTCTCGGGGAAGCCCATTCCACAAGTTGACAACTCGATTGAAGAAGAAATTCTTAGATTCGTGCGAGTTAAAAGATTTACCAATAATTTTGCAATCGTTTCCCCGCGTGTAATTAGATTGGTCGATAGTGAAGGTACTTACTACAGTTCATATTGTCGATGCCTTTGATGATTTTGAACACTTGAATTAAGTCGCCTCTTAATCTGCGCTGGGTTAAAGGAAATAGATTTAATTCTCTAAGACGCTCTTCGTATGGTTTGTTCTTTAGGCTAGGTATCATTTTGGGAACTCTACGTTGAACTCGTTCTAGCTTGTTTATATCTTTTTGGTAATAAGGGCACCAGGATTGAACGCAGTATTCCAGAAGAGGGCGGACTAAGGAATTGTAAAGGGTTAGGATAACTTCTTTGGATTTATGCTCAAATGACCTGCCTATAAAGCCAATTATTTTGTTTGCCTTCTTAACAACTTCTGAACATTGTTGACTCGGTTTTAGGTTACTCGATATTGTTACTCCCAGATCAGTTTCTCTGTTTACATTCTTAAGCTGAGTGCCATTCATCGAATAGTTTGCTTTCTCATTTAGGTATCCGACATGTAGTACTTTACATTTATCCGCATTGAAACTCATTTGCCAAATTTGGGCCCAACATGACAATTTATCTAGATTGTGTTGCATATCGTCAACTTGTTCTTTTGAGAGTACGCTATTTGCAATTTTTGTATCGTCAGCAAATTTTGAGATTGTGCAGGTGAGACCCTCATCTATGTCGTTGATGTAAATTAGAAAGAGAATTGGTCCTAGTACCGATCCCTGGGGTACCCCGCTACTTACATTGGTCCATTTAGATGCCTTACCGTTTATGACTACCCTTTGCTTTCTGTTGCTGAGCCAATTTTCTATCCATTTGTACGGGATGGATGTGAGAGGGAGTACAGGGGGAGAAATAAATAGACTGGAGACGGGACAAAATAAAATAGGAAGAATAGGGTTAGGAGCAAGAAGGTGGACAGCAAATGAAGCAGTGAGAGGGGAGATGGGATGGAGTACGTTTGAGGAAAGAGTGGCGAAGGCAAATTTGAGGTACAAGAGTAGGTTGGAGTAGATGGAGGATAATAGGTGGCCAAGGAGAGAGTATGAATGGGGGGGGGGGGGGGGAGGGGAAGAGTAGATGGGCAAAAGAGTGTAAGAGAAAACTGAAAAAAATAGGAGTGCAACAAAGAAGGGTGGGAGAGGAGTGGATAGATGCAGGACTAGGTCAGGGAAGGAGATTAGAGAAAGAGATAGGAACGAGAGTGAAGGAAGTAGGAAGACAGGCATGGAAGAGAAATATGGAGAAGAAAAGTACACTGATAATATATAGAAGCAAGGGAGACCGAGAAAAGAGGAGTTTTATGACGGAAGTTGGGGAGCTGAACTACTGTTTAAGGCTAGGGCAGGAGCATTAGAGACAAATAGGAGAACATGGAGGTGAAATGGGGGGTGGGGGGGGGGTGAAAGAGTGTCTGCAGTGTGAGGTGGGAGGGAGGAGAGTGGAGGAGACAATAGAACATATAGTGACAGAGTGCCAGGGGTATGCAGAGGAGAGAGAGGGGGTGGAAAATGAGTTGAAACGGGAGGTAGGGGAGAGGGAATGGAAAGAACAGAAAGAGGATGAGGATGAGGGTGTAAAATTTGTGTTAGGTCTCGGGACAGAAAAGGGGGTAGATGGGGAAATGGGGAAAAGAATGAAAGTAGTGAAAAGATTCCTGGAGCAGGTGTGACAGAAGAGAAAAACGGAATATACTAGAATAGGGTGAGGGGGGAGAAGGTGATCAGAGTGGGGAAGAAGATAAATGAGATTAAATAGTAGAGAGGGGAAAAGTTAAATTAAGGTAAGGAGAGAACAAGATATTGGGGGGTGGAGGAGGGGGTAAAATAGGGAGAGGAGAGTTCTGCTTAAGCTATATACTTCAATTCTTTTTCTTTAACTATCCTTTCTACGACTACATATTTTCTAAACTAATTCTTAATCAAGCTCTAGCTGTTTCTGGAGAAGAGATCACCGGTGCATAGGTGAGCTGGCTCAAAAAAAAGGGACAGCAACTCCACAAGAAGAAGAGCGAGGTAGATTCTCAAATGTATTTTTCGTTATCATTACTCAATTGGGCAGAGAAATATACCCTCGTTATCCTAAATGGTGACCCAAAATGTCAAGGGGAAACAACATGGACCAGAGGAGAGCAAGCTAGTGCCATCGATTTCATACTGGTGAACCAGGCTTTACAGTATATAGAAAATTCGATAAAATGAGCATTGATGAAGATAAAGAACTCTTTGACCTGTCTGATCACAACCAACTTTGTGCCATTTTTAACATAAATGTGAGTAGATGCAGTAAACAAGGTGAAACCAAAGAAATCACGTATCTGAAGATCAATGACTCCACAAAAAGAAACTTCATCCATCATGTAAGGGAAAAGCTAGCTGGACGACCAGAAGCATCCAGAGGAAATATCAACCAGTTGGAAAAAATAATAAAGGACGCAGCTGACGAACACATGAAGAAGAACCTCAAGATAAAGTCAGGGGACAGGAAGCCAGAACTTGTCGAACCAGTCTGGCTAACGAGAGAAATAAAAAAGGAAATTATCCAAAGACGAGCATTCAACAAGGAAAGAAGGAAGGCAGAAAAGCAGAGTGATCAAGAAAGATTCTGCAGGTGCAAGGAAATGTACCTCAACCAGAAAAGGAAGGTGCAAAGACTAGTGCAGGAAGCAAAAGGAGCCTATGAGGAAAAGATAACAGATGAAATTTTGAAGGATCCCAACAGATCTAGGAAAACCTGGGACCACATCAAGAGATTAAAGGGAGAGACCGTGAATGACAAAGAAAAAATAACAATTTACGACAATGAAGGACAAGAAATACGTAAAGAAGACACTAGAACATCTGAAACAATTTTGGAATAAAGTATACACCAGACATGAAAACAGGATCGATGAAATGTGGAAGGAGACTAAGAAAAGGGATTACGAAGAAGAGCTGAAGAAAAGGGAAGACGAAGGAAGAAGACTGAAAATCGTCGGTAACAATCAAGGAAATAGTGAAGGAATGATACCCAGAGAACTGCGGGAACACTTTGACATGGCCTTCGAGTGTAATCAAGAAAGACCCCGACCCATGACTCTACAAGAAGCCCAAATAACATTAAAAGATGTCAAGACACAGCTGAAGAAGACGAAAAACAAAAAAGCACCTGGACCCGACGGAATAAAACCAGAGCTGTTTAAGACCCTAGAAGAAAGTTAAGAATGTATGGAGGAACTAAGACTGTGCTTAAACAACATACTGATGACCGAGAACAAAGTAGAAAGTTGGAAGAGCACAAATACTGTATTAATCCCTAAGAAAAAAAGGCCTACTGCAAAAGATCTAAGGCCAATAGCCCTTGCGAACACGTCCTATAAAATATTCACAGGCATCCTGAAGACCAAAATAGAAAACCACATTAAATTAACACTAGGGAGAAGTGATTTACAAACCAGCTACACCGAAAATAGAAGAATCTCTGACAACCTCTATATTCTAAGATATTGTATCGATGAAAGTTATAGAAGGAAGCAACCATTAATAGTTCTCTCTGTAGACTTCAGCAAGGCCTTCGACTCTGTGGATCGATCAAAACTAATTACAGCCCTCATGGACCATAGCATCCACCCCAGGATTATTAGTGCAGTAGCAAACATATACAACGGAGACTACACAGGTACTTCTGAATGGAGTAAAGCAAACTGAAATAAGAATCACCAGCGGCATAAAACAAGGATGCAATGGGTCAACGGTACTGTTCCTGATAATAACCTACATAATTATAAAAAAGCTTCAAGATGAAAATCTAGGCTTCAAGGGGAGATTCAATATTCCAGCACTGTTTTATGCTGATGACGGTCTTGTATTCAGCTCCAATGTCGGAGAGGCTGGACAAGCTATACAGAAAACCATCGAGGTGGCCAACGAATGTGGACTCAGTATTAATAAAGAAAAGAGCAACATAATAATTTTCAATATGAAGGAGGCACCACAACAAATAGAAAACATATCTGTGAAAGACAGTATCACCTATTTGGGAGTGAAGGTATCCAACAAAAGAACATGTTTCAAAGACTATATAACTGAATGTATTAGTAAAGCTAACAGGCTGGCTAATGTAGCATACAGTGTAGTAGAGAGGTGCTGTAATAGGCTCCTAATAGGCCAAACCTTTTGGAAGGGGCTAGCACTACCATCAATATTGCATGCCTCTGAAATCATAATGTGACGCATGTCGAGTATGAGCATGCTGTACAGAACGCCCAGTCAGGCCCCACTCTCGCTAGGATCGTCAGGGCAGGAACTTTGGCTGTAGTCTGTGTAGAGTTTCCTAACTTAGTTTATGTGAGCCGTTGTACTATAAGTATTATAAATATGTATTTTGTTTTCATCTGAGTCAACGAGTTCTATTTTATATCATTAGTTATAAGTATTGTGTGTGGGACTTATATGTAATGATGAGAGGAGAGAGAGAGAGATATTACGTAACGGGGACCAGTGAGTGCGCCACGCGGGCAGATAGGCCTAATTCCCTCCTCCCTCCTCCCTTCCTCCCTTTCAGCGCGTGGGAAGTTCTTTGTCGATCCCAGATTGAGAGAGAATATGACGTCATGATTGCCAGTGGGCGGTCCTTAAGTAGTTTGAGATATGCCGCTAGAGGCCGAGTATAAAAGAGAGGTTCTTGCCACCATTCTTCAGAACTCATCAGGCAAAGCGACTTCTCATATCCCTTGCAACTATCCATATTCTTCCGACTGATGTGAACTTTCTCTACTCTCTGAACAGCCTATCTTCTTCTCTTCTCGTCCCTGTTTAACCTCCATGACCCCTTTGGTGCAGATTTAGTCAGCCAAAGTATTATCGCTTGAGTTCTCACGAGATAAGTGCCTGTTAGATAGCCTATTTTTGGAAGGGTTAACTAGAATAGGATTGATTGATGTTTGTTGCACTCGTATATGCATTTCCTGTGTGCGATTATTCATGCTCCTGTTTTCTGCTGGTTTAGGCAATGCTAGACTGGGATAGGGTTTCTGAGTTGTGATTTCCTATGAGTACTAGGTCGCGGTTGAACCAGTACAATTGCAACGGAGACGTGGAACGCCTAGGTGGTCTTTCTGACTGTGTACCGTGGGAGTTTAGCACTGTGTTGCGAGTGAGGGCTTTTGCCTGTGCCACCCAACACTGTGCTATCTCATTTGCTTGACTTTGAGAGGATCGCCAGGAGAGAACCAGATACTAGTGATCTGGATCTCTCAAGAGAGCATCCCGTCAATTACCGTAATTTGGCCGCACAGTCTTAAGGACCTCGCTAGGCTACGAGCCGCTTGCTCAGCCATTGTCTCTTAACCTTAGATATCCCAGCTAGACTTTGCTCGACCAGCAGATACAGCATAGTATTGAAGCTTCTCCTTATGTATATTATTGTTTAAGCATTATTGATTTCATGTGTGGCACGCTTAGCTACTTCAGAGATTAGTGGCCCACGAGCACAATCCTTAGTAGGCTAGTGCCAGTGCATTGTCGGAGTACTTCTTCTTAATGTTTGCCATATCCTATTGCCTATTCTTATAATTCTTCTTATGTCAATTTAAAGCCTTTAATTACCAGTGAGTTATTCATTAAATTGCTGTTCAAAATCCGATACTTACTTCTTACGAGTATTCGAGAAGCATCTAACTTATCAGAAGATTCCTTGCTTGATGCTCGAGGACTATTGTTTAACGTAACGTAATAGTGCCGATCCGAAGTAGAGGGTGGAGGACTTCTTAAGTTCTTAGTTCAAGGGTGGATTACTTCGGCTTCGGCCAACACTATTCTTTAGTGTTGTAGTACTTTCTTCTTTGTTTGATTGTTGACCAGACTAGATAACTCCCGTCTTGCTATTAGTCTGTTGTGTGAAACGCTAGTACCGAGTTCTTGTATACCCCGTTATAGCAGATAGAACTCTGGAGGGTAGTGGCGTTTTTTGTTCGGCTGGCAGTACTCTGGGGTTGGGATCGTGTGTTTCCGTTGTGGCAGCGAGCCATACTCGAGTCTGTGTAAGAGCCCTAGTGTACCCGAGTGCCCGGTCGTAACAAATGGCGACCTTGCTTAGGATTTTGTGAACAGTATAAATTTTTTGCAGAGTTGTACAACATTTGTTTGTTCGTACTTTAGCGTACATATTGAAGAATATTTTTTTTTGTAAGGCAATTAGGAGAGCATTTAAGAGACTCCAGTTAATTTAGTAATTAGTGCTTACATAAGGGAGTTTAACACTTTTGTCTCGAGAATTTTTTGTGAACTTCAGTATGTCGTGCCTAGTACTGACGAGGAGCGAGAGATGCTAAGTGAGGAGGTGCCGTTAGTAACTAGTGAGGAGGATGCTAGACTTTTTGTGAGTAAGCAGTACCATGTGACGGAGGAGAGGCTGACTGGGGTGAATGTTTATGGCTTGCACCTGATAGCCAAGGTTTTGGGTCTATCCAATGTAGGAGGGATGTCCAAGGGGGAGCTGATTTCCTGGGTGTTGCGTGGGCGACATGGGGTTTCGGAGGAGAGGGCGTTTGGGGGGGTTCCTCCCCAGATCCCCTCTCACTCGACTCCCACAGTGCCGTCCACTCAGTTGCCGGAGGTTAGCACTCTCCCACAGAGGGATGAGAATTGGAAGATTGGAGTGCCCTCGGGCGGTGCGTATGGTGGTTCCCCAGTTCTTGCCCCCCCTCCTTCAGTAGTGGCAGCTCCCTCTTCCGGCCTGTCTCCTGAGATGATATTTAAACTCGAGCTTGCTAAAATGGAGAATGAGTCTAGGAGGTATGCAATCGAGGCTGAGTCTAGGAAGTATGCGATTGAGGCTGAGTCTAGGAAGCAGGAGAATGAGACTAGGAGGCACGAGGATGAGACTAGGAGGCACGAGGGCTGAGCTTAGATACGACTCCGAGAAATATTGTGCTCAGATAGACTTAGATAAGACTCGTGCAGAGTCGACAGGGATTCGGATGGGCCGGGAGGGCCAAGTAAGAGAACAGTCCTTGTCTCACTTAGTCAAATTGGTGCCGGCATTTAGTGAAACTGAAGTCACAGAATTTTTTAATCGTTTTGAGAAGAAGTGTAGGGAGCATAATTGGCCTGAAGAGAAGTGGGCAGCTCTGGTCTCCTCAAGACTTACGGGTAAGGGTCTGAAGGCTTATGATGCACTGCCTTTAGAGTCTTGCATTGACTACCCAGAATTGAAGAGAGCTGTCCTACGGGCATACGAGTTGCAACCAGAAACATATCGATTGAAGTTTCGGGGTGTTACAAAGACTAGGGAGGCGACCTTTCTTGAACATGCCCGGGACTTAAAAGATGCACTTACAAACTGGACACGTTCTGAGAAAGCTGAGACGGCCGAACAGTTGACTGAGCTGTTTCTGCTCGAGCAGTTTTATAAGTGTACAGGTGCAGAAATGACTTTAACTATTAAAGAAAAGAACCCTAAAACTCTACAGGAGGCAGCTGAGATGGCTGACCTCCGGCTATCACTAATTCGTGGGTGCGGGTCTGCCCAGCGTAGTGAGGCAGGTAACAAGGGGCGTGACGCCCCACCCCCCCGAGTTAGTGATATACATTATGCAAACAAGTACAAGAGCTATGATACCAAGACTGACCACAAGACTAGCACCGTCCCATTTAAGAAGGGGCCGGGCCCTTCCCAGTACCAAGGAAGCCCAGAGGGGAGTTGGAGTGTTATCATTGTCATGAAAAGGGGCACTTTGCAAGAGTCTGTCCTAGCAAACCACCTACAGCAGCTGTGTCCTTGGCCTGCAACATTGGTGTGTCTCCGAAGTTTTCTGAGTTTGCCCGGGGCAGTTCGTCAGAGGCTGAGGCACAGCCATGCAGAAGCACCTGGGAGGCTCGAACCCTGCTCAGGATGCTTTTTGCGACCATAGAGGGCGGGGTTGCGTGATGTGGGCGGGCGCAAGCATGGAGTAGAGGTCTTGCGTGATACAGGTGCTTCCCAGACTCTGATGAATAACTTGACTGGCTACCCTATAAATGTGGCTCGGGTGGTAGTGGTGCAGGGTATTAATGCAACTCGGTCATACCCGCTGGTGCGGTTGGAGTTGGAGGTGGATGGTGTGACACGTGAATTGGATGTCGGGATTGTGGAGAAACTGCCAGTGGAGGGCGTCGACCTTCTTCTCGGCAACGACTTTGCAATGCCCGCTTCTGAGGTTCTACCCTTAGTCGTTGCCGAGAGGACGGCCGACGTGAGTAGGGAAGAGCAAGAGTGTGTCGAGCGGTGCCAGGCACAACCCATGGCGTGTGCTGTCACCCGAGCTCGGGCAGCTAAAGTGTCACAGCCTAGTCCTCCGTCTTCAGACCAGCAGAGGAACGATCAACAGGAGGAGGCTAAAGCTGGAGTTGGTTTTAAGAGTTTTGACTCGGCGGCTCTCCTGGATGATTCAGTATTGGCACCTATGTTAGAGTCTGGAGAGGCCCCAGGACCTGTCACAGCTAGTGAGGAGGTAGGGCAGGAAGAGACTCCGAGGCAGCAACGTTGCACACGGAGAGAAGAAAGGGTTGCTCAGTTTGATATTGGGGAAGGACTTGGGTTGCTTCGGAAGCATCTAGACAAGTTGGTTCCCTCAGATATTGTAAACTGCAGTTAGAGGATCCGGAAGTTCAGAAGTGTGGTAATGGTGCTGTCGAGATTAAACCCGAGGACGGGGAAGCATGTCATGTGAACCTGTTGGAGGAGTTTGTGAGGCAACCACCTGAGCAGCCTACTGTCCCTGCGTTGGTCTGCCGCGGCCAAGGTGGAGAAGGAGAGGGGGGTAGTAGGGCACAGGTGGAGGAGAGAAGGGATTGTCATGTCTCGGCGAAGCAGTGGGCGGGGGACACGAGTCTGGTGGCTGTGGAAGCGCTAGAGCACCTGCCTGAGCAGCAGTGTGCAGCACTCCAGCACCAGCTCGGTTCATACCCCACTGGTCGTGCCGAGCCCCTGAGTCTCACAACTCGGGCGGTGCAAGATGTTCCACGGGCAGGTCACGTGACTGTAAAAAGACCGTTAGCCTCGTTGTTTCGGTGGTTCAAGGTGGGCGACGAGGCTTTGGCATGGTTGCCAGGTCAGGGTCGACCCATGGCTGCCAAGGGTGGTGGTCAAAAGGAGGACATTGAGCAGATTGGTAAGGTCGGCTGTGGTATCGCAGTGCCCGGTCGTCGCATAGCCTCCCAATGCTGCTCTAGTCTAATGCAACAGCCCTACCATAGACCGACTGTATCTGGCCATGTCGCTGAAAGCGGTGATGCTGCGCAGGCAGATGTCGTCACAAGGGATGCGGGGGTGCGCATGTACGGTATCGGCGGGAAGCCTTAGCAATAATGAACTGTGGGAGTGACTGCACAGGTGGTACTGATTGTCCCTCTCATGACCTGGCTGTTCTAGGGACGAAGGTGGAGAAGGAGGGAGACTACAGGTTAGAAGCTGCGGTCTCGGCTGGGTTGTGGAGGGCACTAGGCATGTTGTTCGTGGAGACAGTGCAAGGCAGTTATTTACTAGGCTATGGCAGTACTTTCGCATGTTTGTTGCTTCTCCAGGCCTGATGTACGGGGTAGAATCCGACATGCAGGCTGGAGATAGTGCAAGGCTCAGTTTAATTCCCTACCGTATAAATCCTGCTCGACAGCCTGTGGTGCAAGCAGAGCTGGATTACGTGTGGACGAAGGATCTGAGGGATAAGGAATGTCGTGAGTGGTCGTTGCCTGTAACTTTGTACGAGCGTGCTGGAGAGGTGTGTGGTTTTGTTGTGGACGGAAGTACCTACCAGTGCAATGTTGTGCCTGACGGACTTAAGAATGCACCAGCAACGTGTCAGAGCTGATGAATGAAAGTGAAAAGGACAATGATGCGCTGGGGCATTTCGAGATCTATGTTCCAGCCTATGGTCCGGTCGGTGTAGTTTACCCAGATCATTACCCTCTCGAGATCTTGGACCAGTTTCAAAATCGGAATATGAGGCTGACCAGGTGGTCACTAAGGTTATTGGTATATAACCTGGACATAAGCCA
>JBAKBP010017063.1:0-49797 GCA_037953745.1 Lithodes maja | reverse complement strand
CTCCTATTCTGTAGGCCCCTAGAAGGTCTTTGACAACTTCTGGTGGTGCCATAGTCGCAGTTGACAAACTGACAAGATCTTCTTGCTCTGCGTTGAAGGGGTTCAACCAGCTGGTCTCCATCAGTTGAACTAAAGATTGGACATCGGCCTCATCTCTTCTAATCCTGGCCATCTGTAGGTCTGGGTGGCTGAAGTCAGTATACTTTTGGCCTACTACCATAGTCCTGAGCTGCCTTAAGTACCTGCTGCGATACTCCGATGTCAGGTAGTACCTGGCGACAGCTCCGCCTTTCAGGCTGAAGCCTTTTGTACCCCCTGGTGTCTGGGTGTCTTTGTTGATCGTCTCTTCGATTGTCTGGTCCACAGGGATCCGTCCAAAGGGATTCTTGCTACCGATCTGGACCGAAAAGCCACCTTGCATGAAGTGTTCATGGACCTCTGGGTGTTCAATGGGCAGTCGAGACATCAAGGCATAGTAGTAGGTTAGGAACCGGGCATAGTTCACTTTGTCATAGGCAAAACACCACGGTATCATCTGTCGGATTGCTCCTAGGTGGAGCATCCAGTTGCCTTCTCTGGAGGCTCGAATTAAGTCCAGCATGATCTCAACCATGTCCAGGTATGACATCCAGAATGCTGAGAGGTTGTGTTCATCTCTGAGGGTCTCAAGATAAACTTGGAAAAGCTTCATGATATGTGTGCATGATTCACTCTCCATCAGCTCTTGAAAGAGTCCCTGAGACACATTGCTGTGAAAGCTGTTGATGTCCTTCAGTGTTTCATCTAGATGGTGTATGTCCCTTGAATGGTTTTCTTCTAGCCATGAAAGGAAGCCTTTCCATGCAAGCCTCATCAGTGCTTCATACACGAGCTTGTGTAGTCTCACTGCTCTGTTGTACCTCTTGCCGTTCATCACTCCTGACACTGATCCTTCTGCGATGATACCTGATTCCACACACAGATCTCTAAGACCTGCATCTTGAAACCTCTTTCCTATGGTGGAGATGAGATTACAGATTGTGTGGAAGACGCCCATCCTGATGATAATGTTCTTGAACTTCTCTTGTTTCCAGATAACTTCGGCAGCTTTGGCATAGAGTGCTTGATCAAACACGCACACAATCTTGTTAAGCTGTAAGGACTGCATGATAGCATGCGTTTGTTCCAAGATTTCATTAACGGTGGACATTTCTGTTGCGGGAGCATTGATAGTGGGCAGGTAGCTTACAGTGTCCTGAACCACTGCAATGTCTCTGCGCATTTTGATGTTGAACCCAGTCCAACTGCTGATGGACTGGTCCTCATGGTCTGACATTCGAGTAAGAAGCCAGATATGGTTCTTTGTCTTTGAATCCTGGACTTCCTTGGTAGTGTCGACATACGCAGTCTCAATCCTAGGTGGCCCTGCCCGCCGCCCAACATTGTATATTGGCAGCATTGATGATGTCTGAGTGATGCTTCTTATCTTGGACTTGGTAATCTCTGGCAGGACTTTCTCTGGCACAGAGCCTGCAACCTTGGACTGGACAGCAATGCCATTGACTCTATGAGAAGTACCTGCTCCACTTAGGGTCTCTTCAAGTCGGTCAATGTTATCCCAGGCCAGGGTTGTGAACACACCAGGGTAGATGTTTGCTGGCAGTGGAATGTCATCCTTTGAGCATTCCAGCTTCTGGATACAAAGGGCTGTATCGATCTCCTCAAACATTGAGTAAGACACACAGTGACCAAGACGATTCAGAGTTCGGATCAGTTCTGTGTTTCCTGTCAAAGACTTTACAGCATTGGTCAGCAGTACGTGCTTGGGTGGTTTTGTCTTGCCACTGGTAACAGCAAAGACCAAGTCACTGCCAAAGGAAGTGGAAAGACGTTGAGCTCTTTCAGAGGGAGTTTCACACTCACACTCTCCTGTCAGCAGGGTGTGCAGGAATTGAGTGACTGCTGCAGGAATGACATTCTGATCTGTATCGGGAGGCCATGGCTGACTCACATCTTGTTTATTGATCTCATTCCTCAGCTGCATTCCTGCTTTGGTTAAGACATCTTCAGAGTTAGCTGCTCTTGCTTCTTGCAGGTCTTTTGCCATTTTGTGTGCTTGCCGGGCAAGGTCGTCCATTGAGAGGCTGCGTGGATAGATTAGAAGCTTTCCTTTCTCATCTGGGACAAAGCGTAGTGATTCTCCAAACTCGGTTTCAATCTTTCGGCGAACATGTTTCTTTGTCGCTGGTTTCAGTTGGATAATACCACGGGACATCATGGATCTCTCAAGCCTAGATGTGAGGTTTGTCATAGGCAGTACCTCTGGGTTGGGGAATAATTTGGTCCTTATATACAAGCAGAGTTCCTCGAGGGCTTCTGTCTCAACCTCTTCGTAGCGTGCTTCCTCGCTTTCTTCCTGATTTTCACCTGCACCCGACCTGGCGGCCGCTGGGAAATCATCTTTTGTGAAGAGTTTGTAGCACGACTTGTGGTAGTGACCCTCTGCAGCAACAAGGTCTCTGCTAACTAAACCAAGGATTCTCTGGTTGAGTTTCCTTATTGCTGCTCTGCGAATCTTCTCATCTGCTCGTAGCTCAACACACTGTATGAGTGGCTCCCTTGTCTTTGTTGTTTTTATGTACTTGCTTGACTTCTCGCAGAAGATACATCCTTTGGCATACACCCTGCTAGTACTAGGGGCATCCCTTGATGCCCTCCTCCTGGGGTCGACGCTTGCTGATTCTATCTTGACACCCTTGGCAAGGATAGAATCCAGTGACTTCTTCATTGTAAAGAGACTACGACATTTACGGTGATAATGTATGTGTGGTATTCCTCCTTCTTCAAGGCCCTTGGCTGCTTCCAGGACTGGATCATGCTGCCTGATTTCTGCAGCCCTGAGCAATGTGTTCCAGGAGTCCAAATCCTGTGGTGACACCAGAGCATCGCTGTCATTATCAGAGCAGTGGATGATACAGTCGATCCGTGCTCTCTTCCTCGCAGATGGTTCCATCCTGCCGTCAAACAGTCGACACACACCTGCAAAAAATATCACCATTAAACCATGAACAAACAAACACATTACATGGAAACCACTCTACATATGTTTGCTCCTTCCAATAATAAATTATCCCCAAAATATAACCAAAAATCCCCAAATATGAAATAAACCCCTAAATATGGAGAAACTTGAAATACACATCGGAATAATTCTTGTAGAGAATCAAATAAGCTACAAGAGCTGTTAGAATATATTTTTCAATGTTCCCCATATTTAAGGATTTATTCTAGATTTAGAGGAAAATACCCAAAATATAGAGTATATTCCGAAATATGAGGAAATTTGAAAAATACCTAGGAACAACTCTGGTAGAGAATATAATTCTACATAGGTGTTCAAAGTTTCGCGATGATTGTGTGATGGATTTTAAAGAAAATGAGGAAAACGCCGAGCGTCACGCTAAAAATCTTTATTTTTGGGTAGCGCCCCTATTGCATCAAAAAAATTAGACTAAGCTACCAGTGCGAGAAGGCTATCATATCTTAATGTACTTACAGTCACTCTATAAACATTTTAGTACCATTCGTGTTTAGTCACCCCAGGTGGTACCGATATCTGGCCTGGCTCATGGACTAAATAGTATATATAGTTTTGTAGTTGATGTATAGACAATTATGTTCATCAATTTATTTTCAGAGATATGCATGTAGGCTATGTACTGTATGTATTCAGGCCCATTCCCCACTTTTCATTTGTTTGTTGTTGTTTTTTGTTTTGTTATTTGGGGGGGCCGACTCAAGACAGAGATATACTTCCGCGATTACAAATATATGAAATGAAGTCCACGAATTTTTAAGAGAGACTGTACAGTTCTCGGCATATAGAAAGTTACGTCAGTTTGAATCTTTGAAGCTATAAAGCCAAGTTGTGAAGCATTTGGCCTATACTGAAGCATTGTATTGTTTCGTTGGTGTTCGATAATGATTCAATTGGTGCCCCTTCGCTCTCATGTTTAGCACCATTATCTTTGAGATTTTAAGACGTTTGACCCATTAGTTTGGCGATTTTATGACCTTTCGCTCCATTTCTTTGTCGATAATAGGACCTTTCGTGCCATTTAGGTGTCGATTTTTTGCTGGCGAGCTACAGCGAGCTTGCAGTTTTAGGAGGAATCTGCATACACGTGAGCTACTAAATGATTTTATACTCTCAGCGGGGCTCGAACCACCGACAGTCATTTACTAGCTCACGTGCGTTTGTAAGATATACTAAATATTTCGGCCCAAGTTGCTTGGAGGTACTTGTAAAAATCCCTGTATGGTATCCTGGAATACGAACCCTACGACTAGTCTATACATTGAAATATATTCTCGAAAGCAGGATTGACCTATTCCTTAATATATTTAGGAAAAGGTTAAGTATCCTTTATCACGCCGTGATAGAGTAGGTTAAAGCATGGACAATCGTCCTGATTGTCGGTGGTTCCAGCCATGTCGAGAGTATAAAAACATTTAGAAGCTCACGTGTATTTGTGAGCTATGTCTAATATACTGTATACATACTATATACTGTATATATATATATATATATATATATATATATATATATATATATATATATATATATATGCCTATATATACAGTATATATATATATATGCCTATATATACAGTATATATATATATCCCCACTACCAGCACAAATAGCTCCCCAGGGAATCCAAACATTTCTCTGTTGGGTTAACTTCCACTCACTACCACTGCCTGGGGGGCCTCTCAACACCTCTGTCTGGTAGGTGTATATTTGTCTGGCTGTATGTTCAGTTGGCTATATAAATGATAAATGGTTGCTTCCAGACCACTCACTACCACTGCCTGGGGGGCCTCTCAACACCTCTGTCTGGTAGGTGTATATTTGTCTGGCTGTATGTTCAGTTGGCTATATAAATGATAAATGGTTGCTTCCAGACCACTCACTACCACTGCCTGGGGGGCCTCTCAACACCTCTGTCTGGTAGGTGTATATTTGTCTGGCTGTATGTTCAGTTGGCTATATAAATGATAAATGGTTGCTTCCAGACCACTCACTACCACTGCCTGGGGGGCCTCTCAACACCTCTGTCTGGTAGGTGTATATTTGTCTGGCTGTATGTTCAGTTGGCTATATAAATGATAAATGGTTGCTTCCAGACCACTCACTACCACTGCCTGGGGGGCCTCTCAACACCTCTGTCTGGTAGGTGTATATTTGTCTGGCTGTATGTTCAGTTGGCTATATAAATGATAAATGGTTGCTTCCAGACCACTCACTACCACTGCCTGGGGGGCCTCTCAACACCTCTGTCTGGTAGGTGTATATTTGTCTGGCTGTATGTTCAGTTGGCTATATAAATGATAAATGGTTGCTTCCAGACCACTCACTACCACTGCCTGGGGGGCCTCTCAACACCCAGTGGCGGATTTAGGGTGGGCCGAGTAGGCCATGGCCTAGGGCCCCGCGCCCCCAAGGGCCCCGCACCCCCAAGGGGCCCACACCTTGGCTTAAAAAAAAATATATATATATAAGTTAATTCACAGTTTGCATTTTCGGTCATTATTTTTTGTTAGCGATTACCCCATTCCCAGTACTATTGGGATTAATGGCATTATTACTTTTAGAACATAACATAATTCAGCAACTCATTCTAATTTCTATGACACATTGTCAATGACAATTTTCACATTGAAAACTTGATCAAATTAAAATATTAATTATTTTCTATATTTCACAGAAGTTCAAAGCCTCATTCGGCAAAACCAACAACTGATCCATTCCCATAGCCTAGCTACATACAGCAACAGCTGCAAAATATGCATTTCTTTATATTTTTATCAAAGCAGACTGACTCAATCAATATTGTCAGTGTTATCGTTGTTGTACATAGATCTATGGATAACTTTGTGTATCTATATACATCTGTTTTTTTTTAAATTTACTAGTTACAAAGGTTAAACAAAATAACGTGATCACTAGGCTATTGACAAAATAATTCAAATGTATATTGAATTAGCACAAATAGGCTCAGTCGCTCATGTTGTGTCAAATAATACTTTGATTATCATGAGTGAGAAACACTATGGTCATATTAAAACCACTATAAATTCCAGGATTTCACTCCCTCCATAGGCCTCAAAATGCCCCTAAAAGTACTCAATTTTCCAAAATTTTCTTGGGGGATTACAGCGCCCCCCCCCCAAACCCCCCAGCTGTAGGGGCTGGCTTCGCTCGCCCCCCACCCGCCCATTTACAGGGGCCCCGCATAACCCCAGTGCCTAGGGCCCCATAACATGTAAATCCGCCCCTGTACAACACCTCTGTCTGGTAGGTGTATATTTGTCTGGCTGTATGTTCAGTTGGCTATATAAATAATAAATGGTTGCTTCCGGAGATTGAATGAGGGGGGGGAATGAGTTAGAGAATTAATTAGTGAGAGAGAATTAGCGAGAAGAAGTATGAATGCGATGTTTGGTAAATAAGAGAAAGCCTCGGTAAATGAATGAATGAATGAATGAGAGTTGAAGAGATAATCAGAGATATAAAGTTGTACAGTTTTCCACATAAATTCTGTTCGTCTCCGTGATCTTATACGTGGAAATATAATGCACATGATAGAATTACGAATGTAGTTTCGTATGCAGTGGTTAACTCATCTGACTAGCCAACTGAAAATGAAACTAAACCACACTCGCATTTCATCTATATAATATTTTCGATTGTCTGTCTGTCTGTGTGTGTGTGTTCTTAATAGGCGGCCGCAGTTTTGGACCTGGGGAGCTGAAACTTTGCATGTGGGTGTCAATTGAGCTGGGTCAGGTCATAGAGGGGGCGAGGCCACGATCGGAGATCGTTTCGAGGCCGAAATTGAAAAAAACAAATGAAAAATAATTGAAAAAAAATTGCCGTTTGGGGCAGAAGGAGGCTTCCGATCGAAAAGGTGTATGGAACGAAAGTTGTTCGCAGCCCCCCAAAATAGGGGTACGGATGAGGTCAGATCCAAAATCGGAGGTCATTTAGAGGCCGAAATCGAGGTCGCCGTTTAATGAGGCACAGGGAGGTCGAGGCCGGTGATTATGGTAGTAGTAGTATTGTTGATTGATTGATGGTGATTATGGTAGTAGTAGTGGTGGTGATTATGGTGGTACAGTAAATTTAAACCCGGGCAACGCCGGGTAGCCCTGCTAGTTCATACTAATTATGCTTTCATATACAAGATCAAGACGAGGAACAGAACTTGTGTGGGCAAATGTACTGTACTGTACATATCTCTCTCTCTCTCTCTCTCTCTCTCTCTCTCTCTCTCTCTCTCTCTCTCTCTCTCTCTCTCTCTCTCTCTCTCTCAATCATGTACTCATGCTTTCTCTCATTCCCCAAATATTTCATTCACACCTTTTCTCGCTAATTCTCTCTCACTAATTCATTCTGTTACTTATTCCCTCCCTCATTCAATCTGTGGAAGCAACCCTTTCTCCTTCGTATAGCCAATATAAATTATTATATTATAGCTTATATATAATTTAAAATATATAACTTGCAAACTAAATAAACCAAAACTGAGACGATACAAGATAAAGGTAAAATAACATCAAAATAGCTGTGGAAATAACGCTTACTAAAATAAAATGTATTGATGTATTTATCTATTTATTTATTTATTTTGTTTACATAATAAAGTTTATATTGTATTCTATATATCGCATTATTATATAATTATAAAAAGGCAGCGTTTCCAATTTCAGCCAAGGTAAGCTTGAATACACTTTAGGTTGTTTGTGGAGGATTGGGAAAGAAATAATTACACAACTTTACTGTGGAAAGCAAGCAACATCAGATATCCTTCTACTAGGCTGTTAGTTGAAGATTAATCCATTCAGTGACGATGTAATTGTACCTTTATTATGGCTACTATTAAGCGATTGGATTCAGTTTAAAAGAGACAATAAACAGGCTTCGAACTATCTCACTTAACCCTTTTTACTACCACAGGTCCTTTTTAAACTGCCCAATGTCGTCTAAATATGAAAAGAGGAAAATTTTAAAAACAGAACGGGTTAAAAAACCCAAGAGGATTATGACGTGTTTTGACTGCATATTCTGGCTATTATTTAACGATATTATATTTCGGAAGGGTGTTTGTAATTCAGAGGGCTAATTATGGTAGTCTATACCCTTCACACAAATTCTTCCTAAGCTGTATAGAATCGTCTAATGATAGCCCGAATAAACTGTCAAAAAAGCGTCATGATTCTCAGAGGGTTAATTTTCTCTCCAATTTTCTCTCTCTTTCTCTCTCACTCTCGCTCCCTCTCTCTCTCTCTCTCTCTCTCTCTCTCTCTCTCTCTATATATATATATATATATATATATATATATATATATATATATGTATATGTTTATATACTGTATACTGTATATATATATACCGGTATATATATATATATATATATATATATATATATATATATATATACAGTATATTCATTGACTCATTCCTTCCCTTATTCACAATGTTTTCCATTCATTCTCCCATGCATTTACCCACACAATATTCATGTTTTCTGTTTTTCTTTATCGACTTCATTATCTCCTCAAGATGCCTGTTGTTGCTTACTTTTCTTTGTAATCCTGTATAGCCCACCCTACGACCCTGTGAATGTCCTTTTCCCCGCCCCACTCATCCGTATCAAGGAAACCAATCTAAACTTTAAGTAGGTAAACTTAAACGTGCATTAAGGTAAGCTTTGCCGATCGTGTGATAAACAGGACCTAATTGCTGTCCTTAACCCCTACTGTGCCTGTGACGTCTTTTATTAGTATAGTCTGGTTATATTAGGACGATTTCGTACAGTTTAAGAAGGATCTGTGGTAGTAAAACGGTTAATTGAGATAGTTCGAACCTGTTAATACCTGGAGGCTCTTCTTAAACTGAATATAATCATCTAATAGTTGCCAGAATATAATGAAAAGGACGTCACCGGTACTGAATGGGGTTAATATTCTAAGCAGACTGGAGTAAGAGAACCTATACAGAGAGATAATACCAAGAATTAAGTAATATCCCTTTAGCGGGCAGCTATCCCGCGCGGGATGCTTAACCCTTAACTTGCGGCAACCGTTTTATGACGGGAGAGAGAAAATTGGCCATCTGTATGGTGCCTGTCATATGATGGATGCCATTTTGAGGTTATTATGAGCGCTGAGAGAGAGGCCAGGCGTTGGAGGGGGGCTCACAAGCTTTGAATTGGTGGAATACTTACGACAAATATGGCAGCTGGCATGTTGTCACAGCAAGAGTCAATCGCAATGACAAGCCCCCCCTAATCTCTGTTAAGGATATGGACAAGAAGTCTGTGCCCCGTGGAACTCTGTACTATTGTTCTGCCAATGGCATACTTGCTGCACGATGAAAGGACAACAAGGTGGTCACAGCTCTGTCCTCCGATGCTGGCATTGAACCCACTTCCACAGTCTCCAGGTATGACAAGCAAGCCAAGGAAAACAAGGAAGTGAAATGCCCCGACGTCATCAAGAAATACAATGGAAGGATGAGGGGGATTGATAAAAGTGACATGCTCACCCACCTGAGAGCGAGAAGGTGGTACATAAAGTTCTTTGGGTATACTCTGGACATCTGCATCTGTAATGTCTGGATGCTGTACAAGAGGGACTGTATATTTAGGGGAAATACCAATGCCCCTGAAGCACTTTCGCCTGGACATCTCCAGGCTTACAATATGCACCAAAGTATTGGCAGCGAGGACCACATACAACTCCATATACTATATGCCCACCAAATTTCGTGACAATCGGTTTATATATTTTAAGATACCTTGTTTACAGGCAAATAAACGGAGGCAATTAATAACTTCCTCCAATTTCATTGGTAAATTTGTTTTAAATATTTAACCATAAAACAAACAAGATAAAACTATGGAATAATAAAATAAGAGTAAACAAATAATAAAATGTTCTTATCTTAAAGCCCCACTGCCTCCCACTTATTGCCTTTGTTTAATTCATGTAGTAATTTATTCAGATATTTTTACATGTAGTATATAGTATACATCTTGGGTAAGGATGTAGTATTCAAACATACCGCCTACCTTGTTTACACAACTAACCCGCTCGTGATCATGTGCCTGTCAATTTTGACTGTTGTAGGACACAATAATTGCACAAATCTTTGCATCCTTCAACACCCCATGACTTATTGTCATCATCATATATATTGGCAGCAGGCGGCAAATATCAGAAAAAACAGCCGTCAAAATAAATGGGAACGCAACCGCGAGCGCACGACCATACGCCCGGCTACTACATCCTTCCCACATCTTGAAGCTGTCTATGTGTTATGTCATGTTCAGTGGGAAAGTGTAAAGTGTTATATTAGGCATTACAAAACAGCAGCTTCCTTCCTTTACCTCTTCCTTCCCTCCTGTCGATTCCTCCTTCACCTCTTCCTTCCGTCCTCCTTTATTATGCCCTGTATTCCCTAACAACAATTATGGGTGTTAAGGGGAAATGGCCGGTTGTTCTGGACACCCTTCTCCCTCATGCTTAGTCCCTTTAGTTTTCAGATTTTAAGACGTTCGGCCCATGACTGGTCTTAATATTGACAAAGAAATGAGGCAAAAGGTCATAAAATCGCATAAATAATGAGCCGAAAGTCATAATATCTGAAAACTAATAGGGCTAATCATGAGAAAGAAGGTGGGCCAGAAATACGATCCAGCTCCCTTTAATAGGACGTAGAGAGAGGCTAGTTCCATATTCTTCCATTAAGTATCGATAAATCATCAGCTGGAAAACAAATAATATAAACCGGCTATAATCTGAAGACTATCTATCTATCTATATGCTCAGGCCCAATCCCCATTTTGGGGGTAGCCGACTCAAGACAGAGCAAGAACAAGGAAAACACAAAAACAACATAAAACAAAAAATAAACACAGATAAAAAACACAAACTCACACACATCCAGGTCACCCAGGAGAAGACCCAGAGACCAGGGTTACCAAGGTCGCTCCAGCACTCCCCCGGCCCCTGACCACCCGGAGAGGTTCCGATCTCGGCAGGCAGACATGCAGCGGAGCCAAAGCCACAAGCCCTCCCACCACACTTCCAGGCACACCCTTCATATTAATCGTCCCCCCGGGCCAGGCGCCTGATGGACTATTATCTAGTTGAACTTGCGCCCGACCCCTTACTCCAAATGACCACGTGTTCACTCAACTATTCACAAGCATTCTCCATTCACTCCTGTCCACCACCACTTCCCCTGCCTGATCTATAGTCATTCCTCTATCATCCAAAGCCTTTCTTACACAGTCTCTCCATCTCAATGGGGGTCTTCCTGCCCTTCTATCTCCCCTTGTACCTGACTCACATATTCTCTTTGTAAGCCTTTCATCTCCCATTCGTTCAACATGACCATACCAGCTCAGCACCCTTCTGTCCACTCTGGCTGACAAATGTTCCTGCTGCCCCACTCTCCTACGTATCTCTTCATTCCTCTGAAGACGGTAACTGGTAAACGTTGTCAAGAAAGTGCATCTCCTCAAATGTCCGGGCAGAACAAATTTACCTTGAAGTGCTTTGTAGTGCTTTGTAGTGCTTTGTTTTTGGTCTATATAAAAATTATTATTATTTTTATTTTTTTAGTTTCCTCGCTAACACCTCCATCGAGCTTACAAAAAACACCCTCAAGATTCAGTATATTTGTACATTTTTCAGCAGAAAAAATTTCCGGCCGAAGGCCGATTCAATTATTGTGTTCTCTCCATCAACCAACTTCCTAAACTCTATTAATGAAATTAACAAACACATGTGGCAGTCCGGGGATTCGAACCCAGGACGCTCACATCGAAAATCAACATACTTATAAGAACATAAGAACATAAGAAAATGGGAGTCTGCAGAAAGCCGATTGGCCTAAGCAAGGCAGATCCCTGTCCCACACAAGGCCAATTACAAAGCCCAATTATAGGCTCAACACTCTAATACCCTGAGGATCATCTTACCAAAACGGTTAGAGATTAACGCAGGATTACGGGGTCTGCAGAGCGCTGATTGGCCCAACCCAGCTGATCCCCCTTCACACCCAACCCTTCTCATCCATATGCTTATCCAATTTTATCTTAAAGCTCCCTACCGTTTTTCGTCCCACTATAGCACTTGGTAGTCCATTCCACCCATCTACAACTCTGTTACCAAACCAATATTTGCCTATATCTTTTCTGAAACGAAATTTATCTAATTTGAAACGATTGGTACGAGTTCTTTCGCTATCACTGAGCTTTAGTACATTTGGCATGTCCCCTTTGTTAATCCCACTAACCCACTTGAACACCTCTATCATATCCCCTCTAACTCTGCGTCTCTCTAACGTAATTCTTGGCGATTTCAACTTACCCGTGACTAAATGGGGCGATATTCTTACTTCACACTCTGGACACGACCTCTATGCTAACTTGCAAGAGAGTTCACTTTTTCAATTTGTACAATCTCCGACCCGTGGTAATAATGTGCTTGACCTTGTACTCGCAACAAAAGAAGAATTAATAGAGAATTTGAATGTTGGTGATGAATTCAGTAACAGCGACCATCGTACGATAACTTTCACTTTAAAGTTTACTAGTAACAAATCAAATAGCAGCATTGAGAAAGTCCCTAATTTCAAGAAAGCAAATTTTCATAAACTTAAATCAAAGCTTAAAGAAACTGACTGGAGCTTTCTGACTAACAATAACGACATAAATACATCTTGGGAGTGTTTCACAACCACTTACCTTAAGGCAGTGCAAGACTGCATACCATCGAAAATACGGCGTCCAGGCCATAATGATAAGCCCAAATGGTGGAATAAAGATATTTCAGACTGTCTGCTTGCTAAAAAATTTGCTAATGATAGATTAAAATCCTCACAAAATGACGAAGAACGGGTGAAATTTGTAGAGCTACGACGCAAAGCCAAAAAGTTAATTAAGCAAAGTAAAAAGACCCTGGAGTTACATGTTGCGAATCAAAGTAAAACAAACCCGAAAGAATTCTATAGTTATATCAGAAAGAAAAAAGTAGTTACTTCAACTGTTGGACCGTTAGTCGATGAAAATGGAGAATACACCAAAGACGAAGTACAAATGAGTAATGCCCTCAATACCTTCTTTGCATCAGTTTTTACAACCGAAGACCTCAGTGATATCCCTACACCATCGCCGATTCAGATTGATAATTCAGATGTTCTAAGCAATATCACCGTTACAGAGAGAGAAGTATTGAATTGTTTAGATAAACTCAAGGTAAATAAAACGCCTGGACCTGATACAATCTCGCCTAGAGTTCTAAAGGAAGCTAAGGATGAGCTCTCCAAACCACTGACATTGCTATTCAATGAATCCTTGCAGTCTGGGACTATGCCTGATCAGTGGAAGTTGGCCAACGTAACACCGATATTCAAAAAAGGCAGCAAATCCCTACCCCGTAACTATCGTCCAATTAGCTTAACCTCAATTGTATGTAAAATGTTAGAAACGGTCATAAGAGACAGACTCGTAAATCACTTAGAGGCAAATAACTTACTTAAATATCTCAACACGGCTTTCGTAAAAAACGTTCCTGTTTAACAAACCTCTTAGACTTCTTCCACGATATCCTGAACCTCTACGATTGTTGATATGGGTATATATATCGGGTTCTTAATGAGACACACTGGATAGGGGTTCACATATATTGGGGGAGTCTGGTTACATGCTTCTTGTCTCAAGGGAGGTTTAGGAAGCCATGCCTTGATATCGGCTCGCCTGTAGATTATATATTTAGCTTACAATATTATTACCAATATTGTAACATCCTCTCTCTTTTGAGAAGATAGCTACCAGTGAAATTGGTATTATAAGAATAATTATATTTTGACATTTTGAGGTCCCCTAGGATTATTAAGTAATGCTTATTCTATTATGGCACATGAGCTAGAGTAATAATAGTACCAATATGATTTATAAAATTGTACAGTACTATGATTTGTTAAGTTACTGGTACTGTACTGTATACAGTATGTTACCGGTACAGTAATTAGTGTTTTAGTACAGTATGGAATGTGATTAATTTTGTTAGAATATTAATCTATTAGTATGTAAATATGAGATATGAAGTAGATGAGGTATATTAGTCAAATCTATTGATATGGTATTACAAGACTAGGTGAGGTAGGTTAATTATTAGTTGATAATACTGTTCTACATGAGAATATCCACAAATAGTGAATATATATGATACAAAAATATATTGTATACCCTTGTGCCAACTAAACATAAAGTATCTATTTTATGAGATTATATGGGATTAGTAATTGTTGGTATATTAGTAAAGTTAGTACATTAGAACATAAATATTCAATGTTCTGAAAATTACAAAATGTTTCATGCAAAGTTCTTGGTTATATCATGCAGGATTAGTAAATTAGTAACAAAGGTTATATGATTGACTTAAATTTATAGATCCTGATACCCAGTACCGTACTCAAAATCATCCAATCTCTTTCCTTTCGCATTACAATTTCTTTGCATACCGATCTGCATTATAATATCCTTACACTCCCATTCACATTACAAAACCTGTATCATTCAGACTGTAATGTTAGGTTACTCCTCATTCAGTGGCTTCAGTCGTATTCTCACTCACTTACTCCATTTAGATAATCTTTCTCATCCTGTAACATTCTCATCCAGCATTTACATTTCTGCCAGTGCCTCATCTCATACCAGTATTGGACTGTTAGTCAGACATGCAATCAGTCATACCGGTACTGTACTCTTACCTGGTCATGTCAAACTCTCGGTACCTGGCAGGTAATACATTCCTATTCCGTCTCACGCTCGTCCTGTTCTCATGTGTAGTGACAGGTTCATCAAGTCTACCGTGTATGTCTCTCACGTGTCTGTTGTTGGTGTAGACTGGAACATATATGTCTGTATAATTCCTATCTGTAGATCTAATGGTTGTGGTGTTGTCTGTATTAGTGACTTTTCCATTATTTCTTATGTCAGCGTTTTCACTTGTCATCCGTAAATGACCTCTATTTCGTCTTATCGCTCCATTTTCTGTCTCCACTTCATACGATCGCTCGTCTAATCTCCTGGTTACAACTCCTCGTTCCCACTTCTTCTTGCCTAGTGATGTTGGCTTGATTTGCACCACGTCACCTTCAACCAATGGTTCCAAAACTCTCGAACCTTTGTCGTAGTACTTCTTGCTTTTGAGATCTTTCAGCATCTTCTTCCGCTTCACTCGCTCCAACATAATTCCTTTCGGCTCCAACAACTTGCTAGTAGTCGGCAGTAACATCCTCGTACGTCGACCAAAGTTGAGTTGCGCTGGACTCTCTTCCAAATCTTGCATAGGCGTATTTCTGTAGTCTAGAATCGCCAAAAACGGATCTTCACCACTCTCGACAGCTTTCTTGATTAGTTTCTTCGCCGTCTTGACCGCTGATTCTGCTTTACCGTTAGACTGGGGATGATGTGGGCTGCTCGTTCGATGTTCAAAGTCATACTTCTCCGCGAATTCGTGAAATTCTTCACTGCTGAACTGCGGACCATTGTCACTAACTAGTACATTTGGCAGTCCATATCTTGCAAAGTGCGCCTTCAACTTCCTGATAACAGCGCTTGACTTAGTGCTTTCCAGGTAGTCAACTTCCCAGAAATTACTGAAATAGTCCACTGTAACAAGATAGTTGTGACTCTTGATTGTCATAAGGTCTACACCTACTTTCTCCCATGGTCGGCTGGTTTGCTCATGAGTCATCAGAGGTTCTTTTTGTTGAGCTGTAGAGTATGTGTTACAAATT
This sequence comes from Lithodes maja, assembly GCA_037953745.1. Lineage (NCBI taxonomy): Eukaryota > Metazoa > Arthropoda > Malacostraca > Decapoda > Lithodidae > Lithodes > Lithodes maja. Next base: position 33,936 of record JBAKBP010017063.1, on the reverse strand, counting down.
TCACACTCTGAAATGAATTGCTTCATCTCTGCATTCATTCCTGGCCAAAACAAACGTTCTCTTGCGCGTCGTAGACAACCTTCAACTCCCATATGTGACGAATGTATAGCGGACTTCATCTTCTGACGTAGACTGGTAGGAATTACAACACGTTCTTCCTTGAAGATCAATCCATCTTGAAATGACAGTTCTGCTCGTACATTAAAGTATGGTTTCAGTATGGTCTCTACTTCACTCTTGTCTTCTGGCCATCCTTTGAGAATTATCTCCTTCAATAGTTGCAATGCTTCATCTTCCTCAGTTGCTCGACAGATTTCTTGCAATCGTTCACTTCGGATGGGTACGTAGTCTGTCATGTTGATCTGTTCAAACACCTCTTCCTGCATATCTCTTGTGTTTTGCAGATAAGCTCTTGATAGAGTGTCGGCTAGATACATTTCTTTGCCCTTCTTGTGAACAATCTCGACATCATACTGTAGTATCCTCATCAACATCCCTTGCAGTCGTCTTGCTACACTTGACAAAGGCTTATTTTGGATAGCTTCTAGAGGTTTATGGTCGCTCTGGATTGTCGTCTTCCTCCCAAAACAATACTGATGAAACTTGTTCAGTGCAAGGACGATTGCCAAAGTCTCCTTCTCTATCTGCGCATATCGTGTCTCCGTGTCAGTCAGTGCTCGACTTGCAAATGCGATTGGTTTACCCTCTTGAAGTAACGCTGCTCCTAAACCTTTTTGAGATGCATCACATTGAATCTCCAACTTTTGCTCTGGGTTGTAGTACTGTAAGATGGGTGTTTGGGTCATCTTCTTCTTGATCCTCTTGAACGCCTCATCGTGTTCTCTTGTCCACTTCCACTTGGTGTCCTTATGGGTCAGCTTCCTCATAGGCTCCATGACATCCGATAGACTGGGTACAAATTTACTCAAGTAGTTCACCATTCCAGACAGTCGTCGTACTGCAGTCACATCCTCTGGTGCTTGCATCTTCACGATTGCTTCAATCTTCTTTGGGTCAGCCATCAGACCATCCCGCGAGATCTTGTGACCTAGAAATGTGATTTCTGTACTACCAAGCTCAGTCTTTGCTCTGTTCAGCCTCAGACCCTTTGCTCGGCATCTGTCCAGTAGGTTTCTCAGCTTTGAGTCATGATCCCTTGCAGCTTCTTCATCAGTGTCACCAACTCCAAAGACCAAAATGTCATCAGCAACACAAATTATGCCTTGTAGATCATCCAGAACCAGTTGTAGCTTCTTCTGAAAAATTTCGCTGCTTACAGCCAGACCAAAAGGAAGTCTGTTCCACCTGTATCTCCCATACGGTGCTTGAAATGTTGTCAGCTTGCATGATTCTTCATCCAACACACAGTGCCAGTAGCCATTCTTGAGGTCAAGCTTGGAGAACATTTTGGCTTTTGCAAGGTCAGGCAGAATGTCGTCGATTACCGGTAGAGGGTGCAACTCTCTTATGAGTGCTTTGTTCAGAGCTTGAGGGTCAATGCAAATTCTCAGATCCCCCGACTTCTTGGTTCCTGCTACCATTCGACTTACCCATTCTGTAGGCTCGTCGACCTTAGTAATGACATTTTCTTGCTCCAACTGCTCCAGTTTCTCTTTAACCTTCGACTTGATGCTCAATGGTACTCTACATGAAGGAATTGCAATAGGTTTCACCGACTCATCCACTGTTAGATGAACATTTCCTGGTATCTTGCCAACTTCATCAGCAAATACGTCTTCGTAGTCTGTTAGGATGTCATTCATTGCACAGATGTTTTCATAGTTAACTGTGATGAATCCCATCTTCTCAGACGCTCGCTTACCAAGAATTGGTGTAACAACCTGTTTTACAACAACAAACTCAACAGAATAGTACCTTTGTGGTTGCTTGCAGTTGCGGACATCAATCCTACACTTTCCCAACGGCTGAATTGTAGTAGAGTTCCACATTTGAAGAGTTGACTCACACGGCTGTAGCTCTGTGTCCGGTACCAGATGACTTGGAATGGCATTCACACTTGCCCCGCTGTCGATCTGGAACTTCACTTTATTACCGTTGACCATGAGATTAGCCATTATGTGTTTTCCTCTAGATCCGGTCGATACGTTCATGATGTATTCCCGTCCTTTTGAGTTATCTTCTGAGTCGTCGCTTTCTTCTGTGTCTCCATCTTCTACCGCATGGACTCTGCGCGATGTCTTCTTTTTGCGTCCTGTCGCTGCGCTTCTTGGTGCTCCGCCGGTCGCTGCATTACTTGGACATTTCTTGGCATAGTGTCCCGTTTTATTGCATTTATGACATTTGGCATCAGTTGCAGGACAGTTCTTCTTACCCCAATAATGTGCTAAACCACACCAGTCGCACTGCGTGAGGTTAGACTTAGTCTTTGTTGTTTGTGGATTACTCTTCTTCTTGGGTTTTGCACTGAGTTTGTGTAGAGACTCCTGCTTGTCACTTCGAAATGCTGTCATTGATCTCCTTGAAGTTTCATAGGCAGTACACATCTTAAGTACAACATCTAGAGTTAGGCTATCCTCCCTAAAGAATTTTTCCCGAAGTGTATCCTCTTGGCAACCAAAAAAAAATTTATCCCTCAGAAGTTCATCTTGAAGTTCTCCATATCCACAGTGTCTTACCAAAGTCTTCAGCCTAGTGATAAAAGATTCCAAGGATTCATCTTTCCTTTGCATGCTATCATGAAAGTTGTACCTCGCCATCAGCTGCTCATCTCTTGGTGAAAAATGCTTGTCAAATTTCCCAATTAATGTTGCATAAGTCAGGGCAGATTCATCTTCTATGCCAAAAGATTCGTAGATATCTAGCAGAATGTCACCTCCAGTCAACAATTTCGCTATTTTAATATCATCACTCTTACCCTTCAGACCGTTGCCGATGATGTAAAGATCAAGTTTCTTCTTGTAACGCCTCCACGCCACTGCTTGCTCAATCTCAGACTTGCAGACGAATAAAGGCTGTGAAGTGGATGCCATGACGTCACTCATATCTTTCGACTTTTTTAGGTTAAATCCAAGGATAACTCACTATTTCAGCTGTAGAACTTAGTCAGCAGTACTTCATTCACACGTACACTGCTTACCCAGCTGCCACCATGTTGATATGGGTATATATATCGGGTTCTTAATGAGACACACTGGATAGGGGTTCACATATATTGGGGGAGTCTGGTTACATGCTTCTTGTCGTCAAGGGAGGTTTAGGAAGCCATGCCTTGATATCGGCTCGCCTGTAGATTATATATTTAGCTTACAATATTATTACCAATATTGTAACAACGATGAGAGTAAAGCTGTAGATATTATATACCTTGATTTTCAAAAGGCCTTTGACAAAGTTCCCCACAAACGTTTACTGCTAAAACTAAAAGCGCATGGAATACAAGACGGTGTGTTGAAATGGATAGAAAATTGGCTCAGCGACAGAAAGCAAAGAGTAGTCATAAACGGTAAGGCATCTAAATGGACCAATGTAAGTAGCGGGGTACCCCAGGGATCGGTACTAGGACCAATTCTCTTTCTAATTTACATCAACGACATAGATGAGGGTCTCACCTGTACAATCTCAAAATTTGCTGACGATACAAAAATTGCAAATAGCGTACTCTCAAAAGAACAAGTTGACGATATGCAACACAATCTAGATAAATTGTCATGTTGGGCCCAAATTTGGCAAATGTGTTTCAATGCGGATAAATGTAAAGTACTACATATCGGATACCTAAATGAGAAGGCAAACTATTTGATGAATGGCACTCAGCTTAAGAATGTAAACAGAGAAACCGATCTGGAAGTAACAATATCGAGTAACCTAAAACTGAGTCAACAATGTTCAGAAGTTGTTAAGAAGGCAAACAAAATAATTGGCTTTATAGGCAGGTCATTTGAGCATAAATCCAAAGAAGTTATCCTAACCCTTTACAATTCCTTAGTCCGCCCTCTTCTGGAATACTGCGTTCAATCCTGGTGCCCTTATTACCAAAAAAGATATAAACAAGCTAGAACGAGTTCAACGTAGAGTTACCAAAATGATACCTAGCCTAAAGAACAAACCATACGAAGAGCGTCTTAGAGAATTAAATCTATTTCCTTAAACCCAGCGCAGATTAACCCTCCAGCCCCGGCTATGTATTATATATATATTCCTCGAAACCCGGGTGTTTTGGCCGAAAAACGTCTAGGCTAGGCTACCGTATATTCGTTAATCAGACTGCTTCCCGCATTCCCGCGGATCCCCAAGCGTAGCTGTGTTATTTACCTGTAGAATGGCATTAAGTAGAGCTCTCTAAGTCAACTGGTTGAGTTGTGATGATGATATCATTGGAGATAACTTTATGGCCAAAACAGCCACTTTACACTACTTTTCGATACTTAACAACAACATACAGGCACACACGAACAAGCGACGCTCTCCTTCTTGTGGCCGGAGATGCGGGGCGTCGGTCCAGCTGGCTGTTGTTTACATGCGTCGGACCGACGCCTCGCACACGAAGCTCACAGGCTTTCAACCACTGGGCGTTCAAGAGCCCTTCCGGGTACCTGTTATAAGCTTTTTTATGGGCGTTCAAGAGCCCTTCCGTGGTGAGAGGGTTAAGAGGTGACTTAATTCAAGTGTTCAAAATCATCAAAGGCATCGACAATATGAACTGTAGTAAGTACTTCACTATCGACCAATCTAATTACACGCGGGGAAACAGTTGCAAAATTATTGGTAAATCTTTTAACTCACACGAATCTAAGAATTTCTTCTTCAATCGAGTTGTCAACTTGTGGAATGGGCTTCCCCGAGACGTTATAGACTGCAGCACCGTTGATTCATTTAAACTCCGCTTAGACAAATATCTCGCATCAAACCCGCGACTGACTGCGTTTGTAAATGAATAACTTTATTTTATCCCCCCCTCAGTTACTAACCCATCTGTCCCCTACTAACTTCCTAATCCTGCCACGGACATTAGTTCTAGGGCAGTAGTTCCCTTTCCAATGTTTCCTTACCCACTCTAAACCACTGTTTGGACACTTGATCCTCAGTGTTTTGGAGGACAAGCAGCCTAGAAGGGTCACTAGACCTGTTGTTGCTTGATTTCCTTTGTACTCCTTTGAATGTAAGCCTAATTTCTTCAACCTTTCTTTATACGGAAGATTTCTAATATTATGGATCATTTTTGTCATTCTACGTTGTACTCTCTCCAATGAATCTATGTCCATTCTGTAATAAGGACACCAAAATTGAACAGCATAATCCATATGGGGTCTCACTAATGACAAGTAAAGTTTTAAGATAACATCAGCAGTTCTGTTACTCACACTCCTAGAGATAAACCCGAGAATACTGTTTGCCTTGTTTCGAACGCTTATACACTGTTTTCTAGGCTTCAAATCATTGCTAACAAACACACCTAGAACTTTCTCACAATTCGAGTTTTCTAATTCCATATTAGCTAGTTTATATTTAAAATTTGTATGCATCTTCCCTATCTTTAATACCTTGCATTTGTCAATGTTAAACTTCATCTGCCAATTTACTGACCATTCGTGTAAGGTATCTAGATCCCTTTGGAGGCACTCTATATCTCTATCTGAATCAATTGTTCTCCCCATTTTGGTATCGTCTGCAAATTTACTTATCCTACTAGTTATACCTAAATCAAGGTAATTTATGTATATAACAAACAACAGAGGACCTAATACAGATCCCTGGGGGACACCACTTTTGACTGCTCCCCATTCTGACTTCGTACCATTTATGCTGTGTTACGGCTGGATCGGCAATACATATTCGGGATTCTTGATCGTAGGACAGAAATGGCTTATGTGACAACGACACGCTCGATTCCAGTCCCAAATACTATATGCTCCAGACAACAAAAGCACCAACGCCCTACAGAGTTATCGTCTATGGTAACGAGGTACCTTAACTCGGCGAAAGTGTACAACAGGGGTAGGCTATGAGGCTAAACTCCCTCAGACATTTATAGGTTACGTTATGACTAAAGAAATGCAATACTCAAGAAACTACGTTAATATTAAGCCTCTAATAATGTAGAATAGAAGCAGGCTAAAGGTATGACAGTGAAATGCTAAATGACAAATGTACACGCCTACTTGAAAGCGCGTGCACTAGAATAACTGTCCCCTACTAACATGCACTAGCATGTAGCATACAAGATGTTCATGATCCAGTAGATACCTAATAATACACATGGAAGGAACATAAATAGTAGTCACTTATTATAATAATGAATCTATACTTGGAATAACTAAAAGGTTGCAGGCAACAGTACTGCGCCGGTAGCCTACTACCGCATAGGCTACTTCGCTTCTCTCACTCTGTCTCCCCTCTGAGTCCGTATGCGCCCTACGCAACGGAACTCCGGACACAGCAGCAAAACGACAGTGCAGTTAATTGATACATGAAAGTATTAATAGTGTTGTCTTGTGTGTGAGTAATGTGTATTGTAAAGTGTTATATACATAAACTTAAAGAGAGCTGCAATGCATAGTAAAATAAAGATATCACCCACTCATCATCCCCATGTGTTCTAGCTAGCAGGCCAAGTCACAGGAACAACGAGTCCCAGCACCGAAAGCGAGAACCCAGGAAAAGACTGCAGAGAACACAAGGACAGATAAATTACGTTACTCTACTATACCGGCACTACGAGCGAGCTGTAGTCTCTGGTACTGCACTCGCTCCTGGCTCGGTAGGCAAATCAAGGCTAAGTCCTCGCCCCTCTACAGACAACTCCTGGGCATGGTCGGGCTCTTACACATGGCACTAGTCTAGTCACAAATTGGATGATGAGCTGGGCATATAACTCGTGAACATGTAGAACGTTCACCAACTATCCTCATCAAGAAGATCGCTGTTCACATTAACCCCTTAAATCTAATACATGTAAATATATGCTTGTCCTAAGAGTAATACGAGAGGTGAGTGCTGAAACTCCTTTAGGACCTCAAGGGAAGGGTATGCATTTAAATAGAGAGAAGAATGAAATGAGAGTAATGTCGTCAGAGAGAAAGAGTGCAACCGTGAGAAATTGGGAGAGAGGGCAAGGGATGTTAGAATCTCAAAGGTTCTAGGCAACCTGATCATGGAACACACAGCGAGCCTCCAGGCAATGTGCAGTATGACAACATGGGCAACCCAGGCAGCATAGGCAGGCGGCAATGGACTACCAACCCTGTCGCACCTAGCTATAAGCGCAAGGCTGCCAACCGGTCCATACGTCTGGCAACCACCACTCCGGCAGCGTGGCGCGTTGCTACCCTCTCGCTCTGAAAACTAACTCACTCTCTCTCTCTGAACTCCCATTGTCCTATCTATCAACTTCTCTATTGATACTACATATTAAATGGAAGGTCTCGACATGGCTTAAAACAAAACCCACCACTGGTTAGCACATGACGAGACCTTTGCAGAGATACAAAGAACATAGTTATACGTTGTCACACTCAATATAAGCAGCCAGCACGGTACGGCGGTACAGCGGTACCACACAGTGGCGGTACAGTGGAGTACCAAGGAGTACAATCAGGTTGCGTTGCCACGCACTGGGTGCGTCACAGCCCCCCCAAGATTTTAGATAATCGACCTTAGAAGCATTATCAAAATAATCGACCTTAGAAGCATTATAAAAATCTGACAGGCAACCAACCGACCTGCTACCCTTAGCTGCCACTAATTGCAAAAGGTGCACAACAACTGAAGTGTGAATTATACATAAAACACAATATCGCATGCATCATGCTACAACAATAAAGACTTACAAAACTAAAAAAAAAAATTCTCGTTTATTTTATTGTTTTATAATCTTTTTGGACGGCGTTATGATAGCCTAATTTTACTCCTGCTCAACCCACACACCGTGCACGACTATCCTGGATCATCAACCCTTGATAGACAATCTGCTATCACGTTCTCACTCCCGGCAATATGCTGAATGTTGAGATTATACTCTTGGAGCATTAGGGACCACCTGGTCAACCGCATATTCCGATTGTGAAACTGATTTAGGAATTTCAAGGGATGATGGTCCGTATAAATCGTCACTACCGGGCCGTAGGCTGGAACATAAACTTCGAAATGTTTGAGCGACAAAACGATAGCAAGAAGCTCCTTCTCTATAGTCGAGTAATTCCTTTGTGCCGAATTAAACTTGCGAGAAAAGAAGCTCACTGGGTGTTCCAAGCCCTCGGAATCAGTCTGCAGTAACACTGCCCCGGCACCCACACCGCTGGCATCAGTCGCCAGCTGAAAACTCCTGGAGAAGTCTGGGGCTCTCAAAATCGGATGTGTACACAGCAGGTGCTTGACTAGGTCGAAAGCCCTCTGACACTCCGCAGCCCAACAGAACTTCACTGACTTCGACAGTAGATCAGTTAACGGTGCTAAGACAGTAGAGTATCCCCGGATGAAGCGCCTATAATAGCCTATCATACCTAGGAACCGCATGACCTGGCGCTTAGTGGTGGGCCTGGGAAACATATTGATAGCCTGTATCTTGCTCAGGGGGGGGCACACCCGGCCTAACCCGACCACGAAGCCAAGATACTGCACAGTAGCCTTTACAAACTCGCACTTCCTCAGGTTCACCACCAGCCCAGCATCGTGCAACTTCCCAAACAGGGTCTCTAAGTGCCTTAGGTGATTTTCAAAATTGTCATCATACACTATCACGTCATCAAGGTAGACCGTGCAGTTAGGGATTTCGTCACAAATATCGTTCATCAGGTTCTGAAACGTGGCAGGTGCGTTCTTAAGCCCATAAGGCATTACGTTACATTGGTAGGTCTTGCCATCTACCACAAAACCACAAACTTGCTTAGCTCGGTCCGACAGGGGTACTTGCCAGTAGCCTTTTACAAGATCAATTTTAGTAAGGTACTTTGCATTCCCTATCTTGTCCACGCTGTCGTCAACTCGAGGCAAAGGGTAAGGGTTGGTAGTGGTCAAGCCATTTAGCCTACGAAAATCTATGCAGAACCGCACCTTGCCGTCAGGTTTTGGCTGCAACGTGACGGGTGATGTCCACTTCACATAACCTTCAGTGATCATCCCTCTCTCAACCATGTACTTTAACTCCTCCCGTAAAGCTGGCAACTTTACCGGGGGCACACGGTAGGGCACTGACTTGAAGGGCACATTATCACCGACGTCCATGTCGTGCGTTACCTGAGTAGTGAGACCTGGGTGTTCGGCGAAAACAGAGGGGTATGACCTGAACAGGCCTAGGACAGCAGCACCCTGGTGCTCAGGCAGGTGACTTACAGCTTGCCTAGCCTCTTGTTCAGTATTCCCCGCCCACTGTTCCGCGGAAATGACACAGTCCCAGCTATCCTCCTCAGCAGCATGACTGTCCCCACCTCCTTCTCCACCCTGGCCGCTGCAGGCCAGCACAGGGACAGTGAGAGGCTCTGAGGGGCGTCTCACATACTCTTTCATGAGGTTAACATGACATAACTGATGTTTTTTTCTACGGTCAGGTGTTGCAACGAGATAATCAAGGTCGGACAGTTTCTTAGCCACCACATACGGCCCAATGAACTTGGCAGAAAGGGGGTGTCCAGGCAAAGGTAAAAGCAACATTACCTCCTGACCCACCGAAAACTCCCGAAGCTTCACCTTGGCGTCATACTGGTGCTTCATGACCGCCTGTGCATTAACCAAGTTATTACCTGCCGCTGCCATGCAACCTATAAGTCTCTCCCGGCTCTCAAGGATATATTTAAGTACAGACCCCGGCTTCTCTTCGCCCTCCCAGATCTCTTTCACCATACTTAAAGGTCCTCTCACATTATGGCCAAAGACTAGTTGATTTGGACTGAACCCCAGGCTCTCTCCTGGGACTTCACGTGCAGCGAACAGAACATACGGCAGACCCAAATCCCAATCAGTGTCATGTTCTGCACAGTAACAGCGTAGCATACTCTTCAGGGTCGAGTGCCACCGCTCCAAGACTCCCTGACTCTCGGGATGGTAGGCTGACGACACTACAGAACATATACCGTGCAACTGAAGGGTTTGCTTGAACAATTTGGATGTAAAATTGCTCCCCTGGTCTGACTGCACCTCACGTGGAAATCCATAACGGGAACAGAACTATAATAAGTTTTTAACAACTGCCTTTGCCGAGCCGTTTCTCATGGGGTATGCGTCCGGGTATCTCGTAGCCACATCCATGATTGTCAACAGGAATTTATTGCCACTACTAGTAGGCGGGAAAGGGCCAACCAAATCTACTACAACTTTGCTGAACGGAGGCCCGGTGACAGGTATGGGAAACAAAGGTGCCTTCGGAATGGTCTGGTTAGGCTTCCCCGTTGTCTGGCAGGTCGCACACCCAGCCACCCATGCACAGACATCAGCCTTGACCCCAGGCCACCAGAAAAACCTGCCCAATGCCGCCAATGTTTTTGTTACCCCCAAATGACCCGCCACCGGCACATCATGTGCCAGACACAATAAGGACTCTCTATACTTATTTGGAACAACCACCTGGTCTACTACCCTCGCACCGCCCTCCCACTTCGATTTGGGGTCTAGAAATCTGCGGTACAATATCCTGTTGAGCCTAAAGAAATCTCCCGGCTTCGCATCCCCATCTTCCTCCAACTCTATGGCACCATTGCTATAACGAGCTAGGCTAGCGTCTTGCAGCTGCTGCTCACTAATGTCCCTGGGCGTCAATGCATCAAGATGGTTTTGTAATAAGACATTACCCCGGCTAGTAGGCTCTACTGCCTTAGTGGCTCTCGCTACAGCTCTTGCCTCACGCGAAGTTTTACCCAACTCTGCCTTGTTACACACCATATCTGGGCCAGAGTCAACTCCCGTGTTTATTATAGGTCCAAGTACCGAATCACCGAGAAGTGCAGCAGAATCAATGTCCCTTTTCCTGCCCTTAGCAACCTTCTCCTGATCCTTCCTCCACTGTCCCCGAGGTTGAGTGCTAGGCTGTGCAGGAGCCGCAGAGCGAGATCGGGTTACCACACAGGCCATCTCATCCTGTTGGCACCTCCCAACCCATTCCCGATTCTCACCATCCACGTCGGCCGCCCTCTCGGCAACGACTAAGGGTGGAGTCCCGGAAGTGGGCACCGCAAAGTCGTTGCCGAGAAGAAGGTCGACGCCCTCAACTGGCAAACACTCAACGATCCCTACATCCAGCTCCCTGCACACCTCTCCCACTCTCAACTCCAACCTCACAAGTGGGTATGACCTCGTAGCATTTATACCCTGCACCACAACAACTCTGGCCGCATTTATCGGTTTCCCTGTGAAGTTCCTCAACAAAGTTTGCGAAGCCCCCGTATCCCTCAGCAAGTCAACCCTCCGTAGTTCACTCCCCCAGCTCACAAACCCGTGTCCCCGATGGCTACAGAAAGTGTCCCGGACAGGTGTCGAGCCTTCCGTACGCTTCTTTACCGCGTGTGCCTCAGCTGCTGACAACCTACCCCGGGCAGTTGCTGCAGCCTTCAGAGACACACCGATACTGTGAACCAATGACACCGGCTTAGCGGGAGTGTTACTAGGGCACTCACGTGAATAATGGCCTAGCTTCTGACATTTGTAACATTTCACATCCCCAATGGGCTTCTTCCCTTGTGCGGGCGAAGAAGGGGCCTGACCTTTAGTAAACGTGAGAGGCTTGTGTTTGTAGGTGTTATTAGGTGCAATGCATTTAGTGTGGTTATGTGTGTCATAGGATTTGTTATTATCGAAAACTCTGGTGGGTGGGGTATAGCGCCCCTTCTGCCCTGACTCAGCCCTCTGAGCGGCACCGCAACCACGAATCAATGATAATCTGAAGTCTGCCATCTTGGCAGCCTCCTCTACTGTCTTGGGACATTTTTCCTTAATGTTCAGCGTTAGATCGGTTCCAGTACATTTGTAAAACTGTTCCAGATAGAAAAGTTGCTTAATTTCCTCAGCCGACTCTGCGTGCTCGGACCGAAACCAGTTATTACCTGCATCTGTTAAGTCCCGTGCGTGCTCCATAAAACTGACGTCGCTCTTCTTATTCACGCCACGGAACTTCAATCTATAAGTTTCGGGTTGCAGTTCGTAGGCCCGGAGCACAGCCTCCTTCACCAGTCCATACACTACACTCTCGTCCAGTGACAGTGCATCGTAGGCTTTCAACCCCTTACCCACTAGACGTGATGAAACTAATGCTGCCCATTTAACCTCCGGCCAGTCATACTCACGACACTTCTTTTCGAAACGAGCAAAAAACTCAGTCACTGCTGTCTCATCAAATGCGGGTACTAACTTAATTAAATGCGAAAGTGAGTCTGTAACCCGGTGCCCACCACCGAGATGACGCCCCGTGGTCTCTACTCTAGACTTCTCGACATCCATTTCAGCCTGGTACCTGGTTGCATCCTGATTGGCTTGGATTCTAGCAACCTCTATGCGTTCTATACTAGCCTGTTGTATCTGAGTCTCCTGCAGCTTAATCCGTTCTATACTAGCCTGTTGTATCTGAGTCTCCTGCAGCTTAAACTTAGCTAGTTCTAGCTGAAATAACATCTCAGGAGACAGGCCTGGGGGGGGAGAGCACAAAATGGGGGATCCACACCGAGACGTGTTTACGGGTAAGCCAGCTTGCCCTTGAGAACCCTCCTGCTGCATCGTGCTAAGACTCGCTGGCTGAGGGCCCAGCTCAGGGGTAGAGTGGAATGGAGGCTTGGAGGGAACCCCCCAAGACCCCACTCCACCCACCGCCCCATCGCCATCACCCAACAAACATGCCACCAAATTCTTCTTGGGCCAACTGTCAGGACAGTCCCGCCCCAAAACCGTGGCTAAACAGCGAAGACCGTAACAATCAATAGCCTGCAGGCGCTGTTCGGTCAAAGGTGTCTGCAAAAATGCCCGGGCATCCCTCTCTCCACTTATAACACTCCCCTCCCTAAACATCTGTTGTACTTGCTGGTTACTAGGCTGTACCGTGTTATCCTCCCCCGTAAATGATGAGTCATTAGACATAGTGCTGGTTATACAATTGCTGTTCATAAAAAAAAAGAAGTGCTTATTACTAATTGCAGTCTCGACTCACAAAATGTTAAAGATGCTTGAATGACTCTACTCTAGACACCCCCAACGAAACAATCTGCAAGTCCACCAATACAATAATGACACAATAAAAATTCCTCCAATATGCAAGAAAATTCTAGCCAGCTCTACTAGGTAGCATAGAATAGTTCTCCAAAAAACATGTGATAGGATACTACTGAATCTTGTGCAAGGTCGCCATTTTGTTACGGCTGGATCGGCAATACATATTCGGGATTCTTGATCGTAGGACAGAAATGGCTTATGTGACAACGACACGCTCGATTCCAGTCCCAAATACTATATGCTCCAGACAACAAAAGCACCAACGCCCTACAGAGTTATCGTCTATGGTAACGAGGTACCTTAACTCGGCGAAAGTGTACAACAGGGGTAGGCTATGAGGCTAAACTCCCTCAGACATTTATAGGTTACGTTATGACTAAAGAAATGCAATACTCAAGAAACTACGTTAATATTAAGCCTCTAATAATGTAGAATAGAATCAGGCTAAAGGTATGACAGTGAAATGCTAAATGACAAATGTACACGCCTACTTGAAAGCGCATGCACTAGAATAACTGTCCCCTACTAACATGCACTAGCATGTAGCATACAAGATGTTCATGATCCAGTAGATACCTAATAATACACATGGAAGGAACATAAATAGTAGTCACTTATTATAATAATGAATCTATACTTGGAATAACTAAAAGGTTGCAGGCAACAGTACTGCGCCGGTAGCCTACTACCGCATAGGCTACTTCGCTTCTCTCACTCTGTCTCCCCTCTGAGTCCGTATGCGCCCTACGCAACGGAACTCCGGACACAGCAGCAAAACGACAGTGCAGTTAATTGATACATGAAAGTATTAATAGTGTTGTCTTGTGTGTGAGTAATGTGTATTGTAAAGTGTTATATACATAAACTTAAAGAGAGCTGCAATGCATAGTAAAATAAAGATATCACCCACTCATCATCCCCATGTGTTCTAGCTAGCAGGCCAAGTCACAGGAACAACGAGTCCCAGCACCGAAAGCGAGAACCCAGGAAAAGACTGCAGAGAACACAAGGACAGATAAATTACGTTACTCTACTATACCGGCACTACGAGCGAGCTGTAGTCTCTGGTACTGCACTCGCTCCTGGCTCGGTAGGCAAATCAAGGCTAAGTCCTCGCCCCTCTACAGACAACTCCTGGGCATGGTCGGGCTCTTACACATGGCACTAGTCTAGTCACAAATTGGATGATGAGCTGGGCATATAACTCGTGAACATGTAGAACGTTCACCAACTATCCTCATCAAGAAGATCGCTGTTCACAATAACCACTTAAATCTAATACATGTAAATATATGCTTGTCCTAAGAGTAATACAAGAGGTGAGTGCTGAAACTCCTTTAGGACCTCAAGGGAAGGGTATGCATTTAAATAGAGAGAAGAATGAAATGAGAGTAATGTCGTCAGAGAGAAAGAGTGCAACCGTGAGAAATTGGGAGAGAGGGCAAGGGATGTTAGAATCTCAAAGGTTCTAGGCAACCTGATCATGGAACACACAGCGAGCCTCCAGGCAATGTGCAGTATGACAACATGGGCAACCCAGGCAGCATAGGCAGGCAGCAATGGACTACCAACCCTGTCGCACCTAGCTATAAGCGCAAGGCTGCCAACCGGTCCATACGTCTGGCAACCACCACTCCGGCAGCGTGGCGCGTTGCTACCCTCTCGCTCTGAAAACTAACTCACTCTCTCTCTCTGAACTCCCATTGTCCTATCTATCAACTTCTCTATTGATACTACATATTAAATGGAAGGTCTCGACATGGCTTAAAACAAAACCCACCACTGGTTAGCACATGACGAGACCTTTGCAGAGATACAAAGAACATAGTTATACGTTGTCACACTCAATATAAGCAGCCAGCACGGTACGGCGGTACAGCGGTACCACACAGTGGCGGTACAGTGGAGTACCAAGGAGTACAATCAGGTTGCGTTGCCACGCACTGGGTGCGTCACAGCTGACTCTCTGCTTCCTACCAATTAGCCATGACCTAATCCATCCCAACAACGCCCCACCTATTCCATGCGCCTCAACCTTTCTCATCAATCTCTCATGGGGGACTCTGTCGAAAGCTTTACTGAAATCTAAATATATTATATCATATGACTTGTCATTATCTACTGCTTCATATACCTCTGAGAAAAAACTAAGCAAATTAGTAAGGCAAGAACGTCCCTGAGTGAATCCATGCTGAGAAGAATTTATTAAATTAAATGCATTGCACCATGAAGCCAGTTTAAGATTAGAGGCTCGCTATCGCTCCCCAGGAAAAAATCGACACCAAAATGGCAGGAAAAGTCTATATATTGACAAAGAAATGAGGCGAAAAGTCTCAAAATCGCCAAACTAACTGAACGAACGTCTTAAAATCTCAACACTAATATGCTAAACATGAGAGAAGGGGGTCCAGAAAAAGGGCTACTTCCCTCTTAAGGGGGACTAAGTTTTAACTCCTACTCTACCGGCGACGTCTTCTTAATTTAATTCTTGCAATATTTAGACGATTATGTGCAGTTTAAGAAGGATCTGTGGTAGTAAAAAGGGTTCAATGGGACAGTTAGAAGTCTATTAATTGTTGGAAGTTCTTTTTAACCCACTGAACACCAGCTAATTACAAATAAAAGTACACCCCAGGACCAGCAGGTTGTGAAAAAAACAAAAATCCAGAAAACACCTGGAATAGGTTAGAAATGAAGGAAAAACCACAAAAAAACTATCCCCTAGGTCATTAAGGGGTCCTACGGGGTGCCCGAAAGTCGGAAATACAAGAGAGGAAATGGGTAGGCAAAAACATGCAAAAACAAGTTTTTACGCACTCACGCGCACACGGTTGGACTTTGAGAGTTTTCAACCATCGGCATTGTTGCGTGGGATTTTTACACAGTTCCCATACAAATCTGAGCCCTCTAGGTGCCATAGGACGGGAGTAGTTAACCAGGACGCACCTTATGCGTCGCTGGGGTTTAGCGTTACATACATTTTGGACGCAAACGCTGCATCGCTGGGGTTCTGTGGGTTAAACTGAATAATATTGTCTAATAGTATCCAGAATATGATGAAAATGACGTCACCAGCACTGAATGGGTTAACTCATTAAGTACTGGTGCCGTCCTATTTACTGTACTATAGCAGTTATTAGACGATTTGTTTCAGCTTAGGAGGGACGTTCACCCATTAGAAGGTTACAGACTATCTCAATTAATCTTTTTAGCTAATATATATATATATTCTTCCTGGTGTTCCATTGTTTCATTATTCCTGTCAGTTTTACTACATATACTATATATATACTATTATAAAATAAACTGTACTCTGTAATTACGAAAGCAAAATTAACGTCTGAAAAAAATATCCCCAATACAATCAATAGTGCAAAATTAATGGATGGACGAACTGTTAAATGTGTTCTTCTCCTGTCACCTCATTTTCCTTTCTTGTGTCCCTTGCTGATCCTCCCTACCTCTTGTGGGAGTAAGGGCTGGCTACTGACTGACTGCCACGAATATTTGGGTTCACTTATGGGTTCTGTTAACACTGTATATATTATTGTATGTTTAATGAACGTTATTTCCATATTAACCCCTTCTGTATCGGCGACATCTTTTTATATTTTATTCTATGTGTAGTCAGACGATTTTGTGCAGTTTAAGAAGGATCTGTAGTAGTAAAAAGAGTTAAATTATATAGTGTGAAGCCTTATTAATTGCTGGAGGGCCTTTTTAAACTGAATACAAATGTCTAATACCAGCCATAATTCAATTAATAGGACGGCACCCGTACTGAACGGGTTAATTGGACTTGATTGAAACATACCAGTACTATATCTATGTAAATTATCTCAGCGAATATTTTAAAAAGATACACAATAACAAAGTGTTTTTACGAATTACAGCCTTATTCTGTCAACATATTGTTATACAAGAAAACGATATAATTATTTAATGCTTCAAGGATACGCTGTACTGTATATATGTATCTACTCACCCCATAGCTGGGGGTGGCCGACTCGAGACAGAGCCCGAACATAAACAACATTTAAAGCTCCAACTCTTAAGGTTCGGGACCACTCCCACATTCCCTCGCCCATTTATCTGTCTCGACGAGTAAGAGACATTTACAGGGGGAGGAGGATTCCTAGCCCCCTGCCCTTAAAGGATACGCCGTGAAACCAGGAATTGAAGGTAATATTTATAATGTGTAATGAGTTATTTATCGTTCATAATGTATTTACGGTTTTATGCTTGTATGTATGTAGATACAGTTACCCACATAAGTTCTGTTTCTCATTGTGATCAATGTATGAAGTAAAATAGTATGAATGAACTGCGAGTGTGGGTTTTTTTTAATTATCATTGACTAGTCAGAGGAATTAACCACTGCATAAGAAACTACACTCGTAATGCAATCATGCGCATCAAATGTCCATGTATAAGATCACGGAGAGAAACCGAGCTTATGTGGGCAACTGTACCTGTGTTACATATTTGTGTGTATGTCTGTATGCGGTATGTGTATGTGTGAGTGTCATGCATGTACAGTCTTCACCATATGTGTCGTCCACATGTATAAACTTTCACCCATTTGAGTCGCTGAATCATTAAAGCCCATAATACGATGATGTTCGTGATGTATAGCGAAAAAGAATAGACTAAGGAAATACACAGACCTAATAATAACAAGGTTCATACATATAATGGTATCCTCTAGCCATGAGAAATATGTAACAATTAGCTTTGAACTGTTGTTGAATAAATACAATTGAAAAGCTGCTCTGAAGAAGTGAATTCCAGAGAGAAACGATGCGAGATATAAACATTGGGGAGATTGTAGGAATCAATCAAGCGACGTGTGTAAATAATGTGTCGTCATCTAGCAGAAAAGGAAGCCACCGACACCTTGACGCTCCACTGTGATTCTATCTAGAGCGACAAGTGAAGCACCCAACATCTCGAAGCGTCAATCATTAATCTCGGGGCCTCAATAGACTTACAGGCTAATGAACAGCCTACAGTCCCGAGGTTGAGACATAGACAAAATAAATAATAGTTGGGCAGTACCCAGGGAAGTCCTCATAGGCATATGGTAAGGTGTTGCTGGAACTCCTGTTTCATTTGTCTGACTTCCCTCATTGTCTCTGTTGTGTCTCACTTACACAGAGTGTAATCCAGCTAACTCTTACAAACAGCTCCTCCTCCTCCTATTAATTTCACTACAATTTACAAGCACACCTAACTTCTTTCACACATACCTAGATACCTTGGGGGGGGGGGACAGTTATTACAGACAGCTCTGCTTTTTGTCTCCTTCATACACATACAAAAAATAATATATATATATATTTATATATATATATATATATATATAATATACTATATATATATATATATATACAGTATATATATATATATATATATATATATATAATAAGAAACTAATTTTGAAAATGAGAAGTTCAACCTTGTGAAAGGATGTGATACTAGTTCTTTCTGTCTGCAAGATGAAAGGCAGGGCTGGGAGTGAAAAATGTTGGTAATTGGTGAAGTAATTTGCTGCACCGAGTCTCCACCATTATTCCCGCGTATAAACGGCCAAAAGGTCTGACAGTTTTATATACGACGCCCTGATTACCTATATAGTATTACCTATATAGTATTACCTATATAGTATTACCTATATAGTATTACTGTTATGCCCTGTTTTTCTACAGGTTTAACTTGGGTAATGTGAGTTCTGAATGACTGGGTATAGAAGGCTGCATGCACAATACAAGGTATGAGGAATAGAGAACACAAAATAAACACACGGTAACACGACACAAGTTTACGTTTATTTAAGTAAAGAAATAAAGAGCATAGAAAGATAGTTATATTCGCACAAAACAAATGATAGAAGGGAACTGCTAGCATTAGCGGATCTGGATGGAGCCTAGTCTCCCACTTCCAACGTTCAGGTATAATCTTCTGATCACGGGTTTAATTAGCAAGTTTATATTTTACTGGAAGACCTCAATATATTCGTATAATTCAATGTCACTGATTTGACCTCTTGCTGGCTGGTCGCGTGCCCAAGTAGTAGCTCACAGTTAGGATAGACACGCGTATTGTAGAACACGGCAATCTCTAGTAACCTCATGGGGGTACTGAACTAAGTTTGATATTCTTGAAGCAGAAATACGTAGAACACAAATCAGTGGCGACGTTAGATATCACTAGAGTTTTAATATCTGAATAAGGTAATTACGAGAGTCAAAGTCGCCTGTTAATTAAAAAGCACTGATCGCTTAGTACGTCCCAAATGGAATGGTTAAATATGAATTGCGCTGGACAAGGTCTTAGCCACTTTATAGAAAGTTAATAAGTGAGTATCAAGCTAGTACTATAACACTTAGTACTAGCAACATGAATCTTGAATAGTATGGGTAGATCTGGTCCTGGTTATCTTGCTTCCGGTGATGTTGGGGGCTAACGACTGGTTCCTCGGCCGTCCAGATGGTCCAAAATGTAGGAAGTTCTCAAGTCGGATCTCTTGATGATCGTTGCTGGCTACACACTTATATACCCACGAATTTGTGTGAAGGTTATAAGGTGCACGTTAGGACTTGTACATGGACAGATGCTTCTATCAGTCTTCTCTGCCACGGAGTCTGCCGGATCTGGAATCTCTCAACTCCGGAACAACACAAGGCAGAGCTAGAGGTAAACTGCAGGGTAGTGACCACTGGTTGGTGTCTAGCTTTCAACTGATTTGACTGGGGGCGGGAGTTAGATTTATAGGCTCGGTTCTGGACCCTGTAGACAGTAGGGATCTCGAGTCTTATGAACTTAATTGAGCTCTCAATAGAAATGGAGACTAGGTAAGATGGTATTTACTGTTGTGGCACAGGGCTATAGGAAAGCCTTTATATTTCATATAACTGAGCCTTAGTAAGAGGTACTATTTTGGCTATACTGGACGTATTTAGGGGAGAGAGACTGGATCTACTTTGCGAGGAGGATGGGGACAGCTGTGATAGGAACGTCTCTCTAGATTGTTCAATCTTCATTCTATGGTATAGCTGAGGTGCTAATTTAGTGATCAGAGCATGCAAGAAAGGTAAATGGTTTATTGTGAGTTAATAGAGGTTAGTAAAGGTGTTAGTCATTCATGGTTAGTTCATTGATAGGAAGAATTCCTGTGCTACCTGGCAATGACTCGAAAGTCAAAACAGGGGCCAGGTATACCTCCGCGGGGGTGGGGGTCTCCCTCCTCGGGTGGGCAAAAAAGGGGGAGCTGGGCGCCCTCTCTCTGTGAACGTCGTCCGGCGGCTGTGGCTAGGGGCTTGCCATATCACCAGTGTTTATAATAACCCTCTGTGTATGAGACAGATGTGGGTGTCTTTAATACCAAAACCGAAGGTGCCTTAGCTAGCTGGTTTTACTCGGTTGGTTGTTAATTGTAGAGTTTGCTGGATGTGGTGGAGACTGGGTTGCTAACTCTGCCACATTTATCTGGAAGTATGGCAATAGAAGTTAGTAACTGGCGGGGCGGCTAGCCTCGCACCGACGACCATTGGGTGCAGGGTTGTGAATGTGTTGTAAGAGAATAGATGGCATGCAAGGGGCTAGTAAAGTTCTAATGTTGTTCTGGCCTACTAAGTGAAGGTAGGCTGGATAGGAGTATATATGAGGAGGTCCCTGCCAGAGGGGCCAACTAGCCACGAGTATAGTTTTGAGTTATTGATGTTTAAAGTTAACATACCATACACTCGTGTGTTGACTCTAACTCGGTTTGAGCGTGACTACTGAAGCACGTCTCGTACAGCGCCTGTGAGTGGTCGGGCGGGCGGCCATTTAATTCCCCACGTCGTAGCCACGCTCTCATTGGCTGGAGCGCTGTTTTTGAAAATGTGGTGAGTTGGCCCCTCTGGCAGGGACCTCCTCATATATAAAAGGTTGGAGAGCGTTAGCAACGGACAATTCAAGGATCTTCAAGAGGTATGAGAGAGAGGCTAGGTCGGACAAGAGTCGAGAAGCGCGGGAATTCTTAATGAGAGGGGGGGAGAGTTCAAGGGCTACAGGGAAATTTTGCCCCTAAGGTCCCTGGGCGTGGGGGTGGCATTAGGCTACACTTGATATGGAAAGTTTGAAAAGGCAGTAGAATACGTTAGCCAAAATATGCTACCGGGGAATGCAACTATGGGGTGGTATATGAGTCTGGAAAAGATAGAGTTATGTGATCAGTCCGAGGGTTATGGATACTATTAGTTGGTCCTGGGAACTGCGTTTTCTATTAAATATAAATATAAATACCAACAAAAGCGGCAGTTCGTAGGGGTACTTAGTTATTGTTTCGGGGTACTTATGACAGATACTGGTAACCAGGTTATCTTATACAATCTCTGGTTGGGGTAAGAGGTGTAAGACACGAAGTAAATTGGCGTAGTGTGGGCTGTGGATACGAAGGAGGCAAGGGGAAGACGTATGACAATTGTGGAAAGTAAATGGAAAAAGGTGAACACAATGGCGGATAAAAATACTTAACCTAAGGATTGCATACATAGATTTATGGGGCGATGGGTCTTCATAAAGCTTAGTCTGGCAAGACAAGATGTTAGGGAATGTTAATATTAATACTTAGTTACTAGAGGAACAATGCAAGGGGCGACTGAGCACGGGTTACATATATCTATACTCGTCATGGAAAATGATATACGAGGTCTAGGGACAATCGTGGGCGTTTTAACTTCTAAAATATATAACATCTACTTCTCGGATGTAAGAACATACAGTACATAGATATAATTATGGCTGTCTGATGTGTTGGCATTGGCTCAACGTCGGGACAGGGCATGGTTGTTTTTAATATGAATGTATATTCCTGTTCATCATCTTTGTAGTTAGGAGTGTAGGACACGAGAGGGTTAGTGTACGTGAGGTGTGGAAAAATGGTCAGTTTAGAAAAGGTAAAAAGGTGTGGCCATGAGCTGCTTAGCCCTGCGGGCTTGGGCCTGTCTGAAATGGCTGGCTCGGTCAGCTGGTCCTTTCGTTCTGTGGACCTTTCTTCCGGGTGTTTCTGTGTGGTGTTCGCTCGTGGCTTCTGTGGTGGGCTTCTTGTTCTGGGGCATTTTACTTCCCTCTCCTTCATTATAGGCTTGTCCTCGAGCCTCAAGGGTGAAGTTAAAAGAAGCATAGTGATGGTGAGTCATTTCCAGGGTATTTAGAAAGTTCCACCAAACACGAGAGCGACGGTCAGGTTTCTTTTGCAGGTCAATGTATACCTGTAAGAATGTGTCCTCTGTGTTGTGGCGGGCAACTGCCCGGGCTTGGTGTGGGTGTGGTACACGGGCCAAGTGTCCAGTGGGGGTCTTTACTTTAACCTTTCGTATGAATGGTTTGTAGCTTTCCCCCGTGGGGGTCGGAGTGAGGTGTGTGGGATTGACAGGAAGTCTGTTTAGTGTGGTGAATGGGTTATTTACCGAAAGGGGATTCGCGCGTGACAACAGAGCTGGGGATGAAGGGGGAATGTGAGTCTGGTTTTTATTTGGTTTTCTTGGGCGATGTTGTAGGTTGGGAATATATAGTGAGGCAATGCGCACAATCGGTTTAGGTAAGGGGGGTGAAGGAGGTGTGTGGGAAGGAGGGGGTGTGTGTGTTGTGTGGCTTGGGTCCTTAGTGTCAGAACGGGGTGTTATTTTTGTATCGCTGTCTTTAAATCTGATGGGTCTGTTGATTATTCTACCTCTGGCGGTCCTGGTGGGAAGGTAGAAGTAAAGTTCTAATGTTGTTCTGGCCTACTAAGTGAAGGTAGGCTGGATAGGAGTATATATATAAAAGGTTGGAGAGCGTTAGCAACGGACAATTCAAGGATCTTCAAGAGGTATGAGAGAGAGGCTAGGTCGGACAAGAGTCGAGAAGCGCGGGAATTCTTAATGAGAGGGGGGGAGAGTTCAAGGGCTACAGGGAAATTTTGCCCCTAAGGTCCCTGGGCGTGGGGGTGGCATTAGGCTACACTTGATATGGAAAGTTTGAAAAGGCAGTAGAATACGTTAGCCAAAATATGCTACCGGGGAATGCAACTATGGGGTGGTATATGAGTCTGGAAAAGATAGAGTTATGTGATCAGTCCGAGGGTTATGGATACTATTAGTTGGTCCTGGGAACTGCGTTTTCTATTAAATATAAATATAAATACCAACAAAAGCGGCAGTTCGTAGGGGTACTTAGTTATTGTTTCGGGGTACTTATGACAGATACTGGTAACCAGGTTATCTTATACAATCTCTGGTTGGGGTAAGAGGTGTAAGACACGAAGTAAATTGGCGTAGTGTGGGCTGTGGATACGAAGGAGGCAAGGGGAAGACGTATGACAATTGTGGAAAGTAAATGGAAAAAGGTGAACACAATGGCGGATAAAAATACTTAACCTAAGGATTGCATACATAGATTTATGGGGCGATGGGTCTTCATAAAGCTTAGTCTGGCAAGACAAGATGTTAGGGAATGTTAATATTAATACTTAGTTACTAGAGGAACAATGCAAGGGGCGACTGAGCACGGGTTACATATATCTATACTCGTCATGGAAAATGATATACGAGGTCTAGGGACAATCGTGGGCGTTTTAACTTCTAAAATATATAACATCTACTTCTCGGATGTAAGAACATACATAGATATAATTATGGCTGTCTGATGTGTTGGCATTGGCTCAACGTCGGGACAGGGCATGGTTGTTTTTAATATGAATGTATATTCCTGTTCATCATCTTTGTAGTTAGGAGTGTAGGACACGAGGGGGTTAGTGTACGTGAGGTGTGGAAAAATGGTCAGTTTAGAAAAGGTAAAAAGGTGTGGCCATGAGCTGCTTAGCCCTGCGGGCTTGGGCCTGTCTGAAATGGCTGGCTCGGTCAGCTGGTCCTTTCGTTCTGTGGACCTTTCTTCCGGGTGTTTCTGTGTGGTGTTCGCTCGTGGCTTCTGTGGTGGGCTTCTTGTTCTGGGGCATTTTAATTACCTATATAGTATTACCTATATAGTATTACCTATATAGTATTACCTATATAGTATTACCTATATAGTATTCATTGTATTTATGTGTGCACTTACAGTATATACATTATGTGTGCACTTACAGTATATACATTATGTGTGCACTTACAGTATATACATTATGTGTGCACTTACAGTATATACATTATGTGTGCACTTACAGTATATACATTATGTGTGCACTTACAGTATATACATTATGTGTGCACTTACAGTATATACATTATGTGTGCACTTACAGTATATACATTGTGTGCACTTACAGTATATACATTATGTGTGCACTTACAGTATATACAATATGTGTGCACTTACAGTATATACATTATGTGTGCACTTACAGTATATACATTCATTAAGTCAATATGGAACTTTATATCAAGGCAAGTCAATGTCAGAGATAATTGTTAATTAATTATGGAAAATTATAATTATATATATATATATATATATATATATATATATATATATATATATATATATATATATATATATATATATATATATATACATAAACTGTATATGTGTGTGTGTGTGTGTGACCAAATCCAGTAGCATATGTAGCGAGTGTGTCACAATGTACATATGTAGCGAGTGTGTCACAATGTACAACACTTGATATCTCATTATTTATTACAGTTGCAGTTTCTAAAGAGTTACCGGTTTCATAAAGCGAATATTTACTGTCTACAAAGTCCCTTGTGTGAAATTCGATAAATTATTTGTTTAATAGAAAATACTTTCTTATATTTAGTTTGTTCTGGATTAAGTATGACGTTTTCCATGTACTGGAATAGTTTAGTATCGCTTTAACCTTTTCTGTAGCAGCGACGTCTTTTTAATTTTTCTTTAGCTCTATTTATACGATTTTTAATAATATGTATGCATAGTACATGACAGTAGTAATTTAGACAAAACTAAATACAAAATAATAATAATAATAATAATAATAATAATAATAATAATAATATAATGTTGCCAGTAAAATATAATATTCACGAGAAAAGAGGTTCTACATCTTAACGAATATCGCATGTCTTAATTCGGCTCACATAATTATTATTAATATATTTAAGGATATTTAGCTGGACCCCCTTCTCCCTCATGATTAGACTGTTATGTCGGGCTTTGGTATTTATATTCCCTTGATACAGTCCGTAAAACAATCCAATAATGGTTTGATGGACTTAGATATGCTTGACAGGAACGTACCTAGTAGGTTCTATATGCAATATAAATGGTATTCAATAGTGCAATAATGGTACTCAATAACAACACAATCAAGAACATATATGAAGGTTCTATTTAATAAGCATCATGTGAGCATAAATATAAGGATCATAAATGGAGATCCAACAATAGTAACAGATATATATATTATTCTTGTTTCAGAATAATGTTACTGATACTACTAGAGTAACTCAATAGTGAGAGTCTAGTATTAAATTATGCACAAATAGGAAAGTACACTTAAAGATATTATACACATATAAATAATTATGAATAAACCTTCAATACAATAATAAAATGAAGGTCAAGAAGTATCTTCCATAATCAAGAAGAGACTTCAATGCATTTCAGGTAATGATCCTAAAGTTGCAGCTGAGAGAATTGATGTTTATAAATATTGACTGAAGGTTTAGGGAGTCACACGTATAGCTCAGGCTGAGTCCTTAATCTGACCGCGTGAACGTACCTAGAGGTCAGGTCACGGAGAAGGTCACTATACTCCGTTCAGCATAAACAGTCCGTTGGTAGGGCAGAACTTGACAACACTGTTTTACCCTCGCTATCAGCTGATAAGTTGATAATGGGGGAGAGAAACCATTTGCTCTCTCTCTCTCTCTCTCTCTCTCTCTCTCTCTCTCTCTCTCTCTCTCTCTCTCTCTCTCTCTGGGAGATGAAATTGTACTAACTTAATTATTAACGTGATTTTTATATACCCTAAATCTATATATATAATGTCTTAAATGATAAAATAAACTATTGGTCAAAATATTCTGTGTGGCAGACTTTAAAGTGTTTGCTTTTATTGTACGATTTTCTGTAATCATAATGAATGGGATACTTCTCTATAGTAGAAAATTATCCAGTGTTTCTGATGTTATGACTTTTTTTCCACACCACCATTGAGGTAAATGTCTAGGTGCGTTTATTTTTATAGAGGTTTCCCCAGTATGTACTGTATATGAATACATATACAATAGTCGAGTCATGGGTGGAAAGGTTAAGGTGTTAAACCTGTGGGATCAAATGAACCAATTTAAAAATCATTAGGATGTGTGGGGTTGGGGTGGGAGGATAGGGGGGAGGGGGGGCTACCATCAGCGCCATACTTCTACTCTCTCTACACTCTTCAGAAAAATAGGAAAATTAGAATGTAGATACGAGGTGCCGTTGTAAAGGCTTATCCATCAATACCTTCATCTGATGAATAGATACACCATTTCAAGGACAGTCACAAATACAGACACACAAACATACAGACAGACAGGCGGGCGGATATCGTGCGGTGTCACAAAAGGGCTTTTTCCGTCAATTTTACGGGCAATTGTAGTATTTACCTAATTGTATTTACCTAATTGTAGTTTACAGGAGTTGAGCTAAGCTCGTGTTGTCCCGTCTCTCAGTCTACTTTTTATCCAATTTTTTCTTGAAAATATGGATGTTCCTTGCCCCTACCACCTCCTCCTCCAGCCCATTCCATTTGTC
Source organism: Lithodes maja (assembly GCA_037953745.1). Classification (NCBI taxonomy): domain Eukaryota; kingdom Metazoa; phylum Arthropoda; class Malacostraca; order Decapoda; family Lithodidae; genus Lithodes; species Lithodes maja. Next base: position 7,056 of record JBAKBP010017063.1, on the reverse strand, counting down.
AATACATCTATAGGGGAAGCTAAACTTCCTGATATCGTTCTTGCAGGTAGGTCTTTTTACTTTGTAGCTGTGGCCTCTAGTTATTCCTGTATCCATAATTAATATATCCTCCCTATCCAGCCTCTCCAGCCCCCGGGCGCATGTGTACATCATTATCATGTCTCCCCTCTCTCTCCTCTCTTTTAGACTCGGTAGATTTAATTTGTCTAGCCTCCCTTCATATGGCAGTTCTCTGAGACTTGGAACCAATCTAGTAACTGCTCTCTGGATTCTTTCTAACTTGTGAATATGCTTCTTTAGATGCGGGGACCACACCACTGCTGCATACTCCAATCTTGGTCTAATCATACTCTTCATAATTTTCGCTACCATGGTCTCATCCAAGTAGTTCAGAGCAACTTTCATATTCCCGGCCATTGCATACATTCCGCTAAAGAGCTTGTTAATATGTTTCTCTGGCGACAAATTATCTTGTATAATCAACCCTAAATCCTTTTCTTTTTCGGCCTTGCTAATTATATTATCTCCCATCCTGTACTCCCAATTTGGTCTATTCACACTTCTTCCCATATTTAACACATGGCATTTACTTATATTAAATTTCATTTTCCACTTGGTGCTCCATTCGTATATTTTATCTAAATCCCCTTGCAGCTCCTCACAACTACTTTTATTTGTTATTTGTCTCATAATTTTTACGTCATCTGCAAACATTGACATGTAGGAGTTTATGCCTATCGGCAGGTCATTCACGTACATAAGGAACATGAGAGGTGCTAACACAGATCCCTGCGGCACACCACTCTCAACTTTCCGCCACGATGAGAGAGTTCCTCTAATGTTGGTCCTCATTTCCCTATCTGTTAAATAGCTCTCCATCCATTTCAGCAAACTCCCCCTGACACATCCTAGCGTCTCAAGCTTAGATAACAATCTCTTATGTGGTACCTTATCGAATGCTTTGGAAAGGTCTAAGTAGACGCAGTCCACCCATCCGCCTCTTTCTTGGAGTACATCTATCACCCTACTGTAATAACATAGCAAACTGGTAACACAAGATGTCCCTTCTCTGAATCCAAATTGCTTTGGGGTTATTATCTTCTTTCTCTCCAACATTTTCATCCATCTCTTCCTAATTAGCTTTTCACAAATCTTGCATACAATACTAGTAAGTGAAACTGGTCTATAGTTTAGAGGGTCCTCAGGGTTTCCATTCTTGTATATCGGAATGATATTAGCTCTTTTCCATTCAACAGGAACCTGTCCTTTATCTAAGGAAGCTTGAATTATGTCCCTCACTGGCTCCACTAATTGCTCTGCACACTCCTTTAAAACCCAGGCAGACACTTCATCCGGTCCCATAGCTTTCCTTACTTCAAGTCCTCTCATCGCAGATAACAGCTCATCTCTAGTTATTTCAATCTTACTAAGACCACTCTCCAGTACTCCCGCCTGTGGTTCGTCAAAACCTTCCTCTCTAGTAAAAACTGACCCCAATTTGTTATTCATTACCTCGCACATGTCCGATACATTTTCATACGTCCTAGCATCAACTCTTAATTTAGTAATTTGTTTCTTTACCTTTAACTGTTTATATATTTATAAAATAATCTAGGGTCACTTTCACATTTATTTACTATCTATGTTCTTCTCATAGTTCATTTAAACTTGCCTAATTATGTTAACATATCTATTCCTCTCCTGTTTATATTTATTCCGATTACTCTCAGTGTTCCTTCTTCTTAATCTAGCCCAAGCTGCATCACGCCTACCCAAAGCTCTTTTGCATTTCAAATTAAACCAATCCTTCTGCTTAGTAAAATTTTCAGTTTTATATCTTGGGACAAACAGATTGGTTCCTACTCTATAAATTTCGAGGAACATACTATATTTACCTTGTACCTCCTGTTCCTTCAAAATAAGATCCCCAATCTACTCCCTCTAAATATTTTTTCAAGGATACATAATCAGCTTTACTATAATTTAATCTGTCATTTATGTAGCTATTGTCTAATCTATTGGCATTACTCGAGGTCAACTTCCATTTTAGTAATAGGTGATCACTTTTACCTACAGGACATAGATAGTTTATATCACTAATTTCGTGAGGATCTTTTGTAAAAATCAGATCGAGTTTAGAAGGTTCGTTATTACCCCTCATTCTTGTATTTTCCTTCACATGTTGTGCAAGTACATTTTCCGTAACCAACTCCACTAGCCGACTTCCCCAAGATCTCTGATTTGGCCCTGCATCTCCCGATTCCCAATCAACCTCACTACAGTTGAAATCTCCTACCAAGATCAATCGATTCTTCCTTAAAAGCAATCTTCTCAACGACTGAATCATATCCTCGACCATCTCCTCAAACTCCAACTCCCTCCATGCTCTGGTCTTTGGTGGCATGTAAGCTACTGCTATGTCTAGCTTTTTTTCTTCTATATCATTGAGTTCAACTGCCATTATTTCTGCCTTGTCATTATTTAACTCCACGTGCTTTGCTGTCATAAGGTTCTTAACTAATACTGCCACTCCACCTCCCCTTTTACCCTTTCTATCATATCTCCATATATTATATCCTTCACTAAACACTATGTTGCTGTCCAAGTCCTGGTTCAGCTTTGTCTCCGTCAAACAGACTATCTGTGGTTGATCTTTTCTTAATATATCATCTAACTCTACCTTTTTACTGTTTATTCCATATATATTAGTGTAGTAGCACAGTATATTTGAATCCACCTCCTTGTTTCTCTTCTCTCTGCCTCCTACCAGGTTCACCTCCTCCTCCATCCCTTCCCTGACCTAGTTCCACTTCCCCTGCTAATTCTATTCCCCTCCCCCCCCCCCCCTCCACAACCTCCCATACCCCCTCTCTCTCTCCCTCTGTTCCACCTTCTCCACCATATCCTGGCTCTCTCTCCGGTCCCCTGCTCCCTGCATTATCTCTCGCTCCGTCTCCTCGCTTTGACTTCGTACTTGTCTCTCTGTCTCCTTCCCTCTCACTCCTCTTACTTTCGGTTCTTGGTGGCTCCTGATGTACCACTTCCTTACTTGCCCTTCCCTTATTCTCCAAAAAAAACATTTCTTTTGCTCTTCAGACAACTTTCCATTCTCTTCATCAGCCTTAGCTTGGAGTTCCCTTAACTGTTCTCGTTCTTCTACACTTAGGTCCTTTTTTACCCTTATCTGTCGAATTTAATTTCCAGCTCACATTGGCTACTGCTTCTGCTGTTGATCTAAACTTTAGTTCCACTCTTAGTGGTCTCATCTCGCCTTTCTTATATTTTCCTAACCTTCTCACCTCCTCCAGTTCTTTTACCCATCCATAACCCTCGTCTAAGTAATCCAGTATCCCCTTGACTTTCACAACATCCCTTTCCTTTCTTACCTTCATATCTGCCAGGTGCTCTTCCACATCTCCAAAGATTTACCTCTTACCTCTATCTATTGTCTCTCTCACTACCTTCTCTTTCTTCTTTAAAACTTGCACTACATTTTTTTCAAACTCTTTCTTTTCCTTTTCTCTCTCTTCCTTCTGCTCCTTCACAATTTCTTCAAGGGCTACCATCGTGGCACTCCCTACCCTTGTCCACTCATTTTTTACCTCACTAATTCCTTTTACTTCCTCACTCAGGTGGCCCTCATATTCCTTAAGCTGAGCCTTGAGTGCCACATTTTCCGCCGCTAACTCGTCTACTCTGGCCATCACTGCCTCTAGGCTGTCACTTACTGGCCTAGGCCAATCCACCCCGCTAGTAACGCCACTATCGGACAAAACTTCTACTTTAGCCCCTAACTCCTTCCTCCAATTTTCTGGCAGCTTCAAGATTTAACCTCTCCGCGGCGCACAGGGGGTTTTCTACAGGGTAAGACTGTGCGCACCTATGATGATTTGGGGACCTATTGCAAATTTCGATAAAAAGTACCTCATCGTGTAGGGAATGTTTGCGGGCATCGGCCCATATATATTTGACCCCCCAAAAAATGTCTGGGGGGGGTGGGGGAACGGTCCGTAGTTGAAAAATGTGGAGCGAATGGCACCGCGCGGCTAGATTGTCATCGAGCGGCGAGATTTCCGTGCCGAATATTTACGCGCGCAGGGGATAGAAGGAGAGGGAGGAGGGGGTGGGTTACGGCGTATTATCACGTATATGTCCATTTTTGAGCCCTTTTAGGCTATGTAGAGTATGTATACGTGTGTAGGCCACCCATATAACAATGAATATGCCTCATAGTGACCAAAAATTGCAATATATAAGGGAATTATAAGAGAATTTTTAGGCGGGAATGAAATGTGTTGGAGGTTTGGCGGCAATTTATGAGCTGAGAGTGTGGTTTACGCCATACATATCACGTATATCTTGTACGTAGAGCACTGTCATGCTATAATACAGACTTGTACGTATGTATACGTGCCATATATCAAAATATATACCGCATATTGACCAATTCATGCGATATTTACGCACATTATCAAAGAGTTTCTATGCGTGAACCAAGGTGTGAGTGAGCTGTGCTGGGAATGAAAGGGGGAGAGGGTGTGTTACGCCATACATATCACGTAAATCTTGTATTTAGAGCACTGTCATGCTATAATAAAGACGTGTACGTATGTAGGCGTCCCATATAACAAGGAATATACCGCATATAGCCCAATTGATGCGATATTTACGCAAATTGTGAATGTGTTTCTAGCACACGGAAGCCTGAAAGGGTGGGTTGGGGGTGGGTGTGTGGGAGGGAGGGAGGGAGGCATGCAGGGGTGCAGGGAGGGAGTGAGTGAGTCGTCAAGAGAAAGAAGGCAGGCAGATCTCTAGATAGATAACCAGCTGTGTGACAAGTGTGAAGGCGCTCGAGGCGTATGGATGCTTGGGATTTTGAACCTTGTCTTCCAGGTGTCTGGTGTTTCTTGCCACCAAGAGTTTTACAATAACATGAGTCAGGAATGGAGAGAGAGAGAGAGAGAGATAGATAGAAACTGAGACATGCGTATGTTGTACGTATAAATGGACTTCAGAATTGCATTTTTATGCAAGCAGACATTGCATTTTAGACACATGTGAAGTACCACAGAAACATGTAGGCCATTGACTGTCAATAAAGTACTATATTATAGACCACCAGCGACGGTGGTCAGTAAACACGTGCAGATTGCCTTTTGCGATAAAGGGCTAAATATAGAATGGTGTCTCCTTACACTTGCGAAAGGGTAGATTGCCACCAGAGAAACGTTTACTTATTTATTTCCAAGTAATATGCAATCTAAATGTACATTCGAGACCTACTGCAATTATTTGTATGACAGTCATGACTATGTATAATCCAATATACGCGCGTAGGCGAGACATAAGAAAGCTGGTTGAGCAATTTACGACACCCACACAGTTATTATTCTTTTTTATTTACAATATTATACAATACAAATGTATTTGTGAAGAGTATTTTATCCATTATTGTATTTATACAAATTTTGTTCCCAGACAGAGCTGCTGTGGCTGGTGTAGCTGGGGCCTAAAGGGAGCGGCAAGGGTCACCGCTTGACCGTGTGAAAATGAGTGGAGTCGCACTGAGAGGGGCAATTTTGCTGAATGTTTTGGCAATTTTGGACAGAATAAAGTTATATAATTACTAATTCTTGACAGAGACAAACTTTCATAAACCTTGGCATGATATAATTGATAATCCCATCAATTTACAAACGTAAATTGGTGGGATAATTCATTTTTTTTTGTATATTGTCATTTCGATTGTAGACACGAAGTTTTGAGTGATATTTGGTATGAGCTCCTGTGGCATGGTTGGTAAGGTCGTGGACTGGAAAACTCAAAGTGTGGTAGGGTTGTGTGATCGAATCCAGGAGGGGGTTATGGGGAAGGTTTTATATTGTCTAGAACATTTTTGATAAATTTTTTTTTTTACAAGATCATGCCATTGTATTCAATAAATATGAAATATTCATAGAATATATCATATTGTAAGAATACAATGACATGACCTTGTGTTTTATTTTTTTTATTATTGTTTTATTTTATTATCTTAGTAGGTTTGACAGGATTTGTTGAAACATATTTATTTTTGTACAATTCATTTGAGGTAAGAAAATAATTATATACACATGACTTTGACTAATAACAAACATATATATTGATATAATAAAAAAATAAGGCATATAACATGTAAATATTTGAAACTTATAAACTAAATAATGAAACATACAATTATATAATGTAAAAGCTATATCACAGGGACATCTTTGGAACTTATACATTATATAATATATATGTTACATTATGAGGTAGCGTGATCAATTAGGTCAGGTCAGGTAAGGTAGGGCGCGAGTCCAGGACAGGGCTGAGCAGGGGGCGAGTCCAGGGCAGGGCTGAGCAGGGGGCGAGTCCAGGGCCGGGCTGAGCAGGGGGCGAGTCCAGGGCAGGGCAGTGCAGGGCAGTGCAGGGCAGGGCGGGGCAGGGCGACACTCAAAATTTTTTGAAGGTGTGGTAGTCCCTGAAGCACTCGCCCATGCAGAGTGCAACTTTGCACTCTGCGCACATTGAGGTGACTCTTTTTGGGACATGGGGTTTCCTGACACTGGAGCTGCAGACGACGCACTGCACCTGCCTGTGACGAGTGCCAATCAGCTCGGTGCCGATCAGGTAGTGTCTTTGGACACCCACCTGCACTCGGTCAGGAACGTGATCCCCACGCCATGCCGTACGTCTGTGAGTGGTGGTGCCATACTTCTCCAGGAGTTGGTATGAGACGTTGTACACGAACTCCCGGAATTTCAGCTTCTGGTTTGGGGACATATCCTTCTTTACCAACCACAAGTTGTAGGCGTTGAGCATCGTGATATCAACTAGGTGGAGGAAGAGCTTGTGATACCACTTCACAGTCTTCCTCAGACACTCAACGCCTGACAGCTGACAGTCAGACTTGTCCACCAGGCGCATGTTCTTAGTGTAGTCCACTACCATGTCGGGCTTGTAGATGGTCTTCCTGGTTCTGTAGTGGATTTTGCCAGAATCCACCTGGGCACCTGTGTGGACGGTGGAAAGCAG